>JAOWBN010000018.1:113404-131801 GCA_028565015.1 Pinguicula moranensis | reverse complement strand
ACCGCCGCCGGGTGTCCGGATTAAAAATGACCCAAATAATCCTGCTATCATGTTAGATCCTTATCCTTATTGTTACTACTTACTTACAACAATGTCATTCTATATATTATTTTGTTCGCTCCGTTAGGGGTGGGCAAACGGGATTCGGGATCGGGTATTCCCGAATTCCGATCCCGACCCAAACTTTGTTCGGGACTGATTTTCCGGTCCCGAACCCAACCCGAGTCCCGCAGTCCCGAAAAATTCCAGGACTTCGGGCCTCGGGAAAACCCAAGGCCCGAACTTTTAATTTTTTTTATTTTTATTTTTTTAAAAATTTTAATATTTTTTAGTATTTTTTTAATTTTTTTAATTTTTTATTATGAATCGGGACAGGTTTTCCCGAAATCCAACCCGAGGCCCGAAGTCTCGAAATTTTTCGGGACTATCTTTCCCGTCCCGATCCCGACCCGATCTTTTTTCGGGACTGAAATCTCAGTCTCGAACCCGACCCGAAGTCCCGATTTTTCGTAAAAAATCGGGACTCGGGACTCGGGACTATTCGGACCTCGGATTTTCCCGAGTCCCGAATCCCGTTTGCCCATCCCTACGCTCCGTTCAACTCATTCGAAGATTTTCCGTCATCTTCTATTTCCGTCGCCTAGAATCTTGTCGGTAGTCTAGGGATCCTCGCCCGAGCGAGTTGAGGTTTTTTCTGAAAGGGAATGTATTGTCAATGATCCTCACCCAGATCTGTGGATGGCTCAATCATTGATGCGTTGAGTCTTCGATACAATCATTGATCGGTTGTGGAGCACAGTTCACAACGAAAATCAAACTTGAAATCGTAAATTTAGGTGCAATTGCAGTTAGAGCACTCAATGATAATGGTATCAGCGATGACGAGGTTCAACAAGAAACGGAGGCTCGTGACGAGAGCAGTATACCAGAAAGATTCAGATATTTGTATGAAGAAGTTCCCGTAAGCCTGTTCGATGGCATTGGGAAGTTAGTATGCCTAGAATTTTATATATTTCTTTTTATTTTTGTATGATTTTGTTCTTGTGGTAATGGTTGGTCTGAATTCTTATTTTCTATTCCTCGTTGGATTCTTCATTTTTTATGTTATTGAACTTGAATCCAGTGGTTAGTTTTTTGAGTCTATATATTTGATTCAATTTCATATGTTATGAACATTGTCTGTGTATATTTTCTGCAATGTGATTCAAAGCCTTTAATCATAAGTTTAAACAAATATAGAACTAGGGAATAAGGCCTTCTATGAATGAAAGGCTTTGATGATTGGAATTTACTTTTTTTTTTCTCATACTTTCTTCTTGTTTGTGTATATCTTGTGCAATGTGATAAAGCCTTCTACTTTTTCTTCTTTCTTAGACTTTCTTATTAGGCAATTTGGTGATTGGAATTTACTTTCTTAGAAGGCAATTTGTATTGGTTTCAATGATGCCAAACTAGGTTCTATCTTCATTAGTCAATTTGAAGAATTTGAACCTGCTCAAATGTATGTTATCAAGTTGCATTTTGTGACCATGGAAAGAAAGATATGGCAGAGATTTTGTGAGGAGGAAAATCATGTGGTTCAACATAAGGCTATCCCAGTTTATTAATCTTATTTGCATCCCAACGGCATATTTTGAAGATAATCATTTTGTAGCATCTATTCGCTCATAGATTTCATGTTTTAGGACTTTTTAATAGCTCACGGTGCTTCCATTAATGTGCCTCATCTTCAGAAGATGGTTGTCTACCACCTACAATGTGACGATGAGAATGAAGTGTCCAGTAGCTCTCTTGTATTCTATGAGTTTTCAGTCGTTGATTTGAAGAGATCCAACGGCCAGGGTTCGTCCACAGAGTTTATATAAAAGGTTTTTCATTGAGAAATGGAATTAATTAATTAATTCAGTTTCTCTCTCTTACTCTTGAAAACTTCGATTATCTACCTTATCTCTCGTCTTCTCCGACGTTCAGACGACAAACTTCTGATTTTCGGCCGTTTAGTGGTGGTTTGTGTGAATTTGATCGGTGTGATCAGTCCCATTTCGTGCGATCTACAATTTGTTTACCATTTTGTCTTTAGTCTAACTTCTTTAAAGTTTAGAGATTTCCTGTTTTTTGTGTTGTTCGATTTGTTACTTTTCTAAGTGACGTTATTGGCACGTTTAGAAATTTTTTAGATTTTACTTTAGCTATCTTGACTAGATTTAGTTTGCATGTGTATGTTATTCTGAGATCTAGTCTTTCGAACTTGTACATTGTAATCTTTCTTCACATTTTGATAGTTAATATAGCTACCAGAGCATCCGATTCCGGAGCTCAACGTGGACTAGTCAGATATTAGGAGACGGTGAACCACGGGTATTAAATCGACCGAAATGATCTCAAAACAATCACATGCATATTCCAATCTAGACTAAACAACTAAAATAAAGTCTAAAAGAATTCCTAAAACGTGCTAATAACGTGACTTTAAAAAGCAACAACCTGAACAACACTCAAAACCGGAACCCCTAAACTTTAAAGAAGCTAAAAATCAATCAAAACGGTAACCAAACTGTAGATCTCATAGAATATTATCGATCTCACCGATCAGAATTACCAAAACCTCCACTAAATGGCCGAAAAACCAGGAGTACTTAATATCAACCGCAAGATCATAACAAACGAACGATCACGATTAGACTTCCATTAATGGCATTTTCATAGATTTACCAACAATAAGGGCAAAACTGTAATAGCATTTAGTAAGGTTAAAATCGTAATTTCACATGCATAGTCCACAAATACAATACAAATTAAGGACAAACAAGTAAATTCACAATTTTTAAACAATGTTTATTAATTTTGATATTTGCATATAACATTCACATGGTGGCTAGCGTGGCCCGGCTCATCATAACTATGTCCAGAGCATCCTGCACTATCCTCTCTGATACAGCATCCAGCGCGCTGGTCGCTACATTCAACAGCAATATCCTCAGACCCTTGATAATGGCCCTCGCAATCGCCACACGCTGCTTCTTTCCTCCTAATAGTTGAAGTCTGCGCTCACCCACCATCATGCTATATCCATGTCCTAAAACCATTGACCAACTCCGCTGCAGCTATGATTTCAGCCTCGTTTGGCATTCCACCTTTCTTGTATACAGTGTTGGCGCCAGGGATATCATTGTTTATTTCCCACTTCCACTCTCGCCAACCAGAGCAACCGTCTGTAGAACAATAAAAAACAGAGTAACCATCTATTCATTTTATATATATGTATGTATGTGTATATTCACATATTCCTGGCCTTGCCACTGTGAATTGTTAAGGAGAGATCCCCAAAAATTTCCACGACAGGCCTGGTCGGATACTTGAAACTCACATGTTTCAATTCACGTTATCCAGCTTCATGCGATTCATTACTTGGAGTTTTCAGCTCTACTAGAATCCCGAGCCAAGGAACTGGATTGAGAGAATTTGGACAAGTAGAATATATAAGGTAGAAGTAGAAGTGGCATAGAGTTTTAATTCAACCTTCTCTGTATTGATGAATTAGAATGCATCAATAAGGATAAAAGTATCATAGGTTAATACGTTTACTTTCCTCCAGACCTGCATCATCCATATTTCAGTTTAAATCTCAGTTTAGTGTTCAAGAAACAGGCCATTCATTTGAGATGGAAATTGGACCATCTGGCCAGCATGAACCATATCCATGTGGTCATTGGATAAGAACTTATAGAGCACGGAACAAAGAAAACGTAAAACGTAAAACTTCAACCTGTAAAGTTCGAAGGGCTTGTGGTGCACATGTTAACAGAAGTGCAAGCTTATTTTGTTTTGATTTTGAAAATGGGAATTCAAGCATCCATTTGTTAGTCATGTATAACAAGCTTGTTTCGACTGGGATGTACTTGTTTAAATGCAATTTGGGCTTGCTGGTTAGAATCTGACAACTGTTGCTCCTTGTCCTTAAAAGATGTTCCATGAAGAAACCGTAGACACTTCCGATACAAAATGTAACTAATTTATTCTCTCAATAAGCTTACGCAAACAGAATTGTTCATGTATTTTCTCAACGTGATGCATGATAAAAGAAAAAACACAGTTGATCTAGTTAGCAACTCCATTAATCTTGTTTAGAAATCACAACTTTTTTTAATGATTTGCAGAACATCTCCAATGAACATGCTATGCTCTAGTTTTTTTTGTTTTTTGTTTTGTTTTGTTTTTTTTGGTAATTAAATTTTATTCCTTTACTGTCAAAATGTCCTGATTACATGCTCAATAACAGAGCTTTCCAACCTATCGGACTAAACTAGCACCGATTTTACATGAATTGGAACCCCACAATTGTCAAGATTCAACACATCAAAACCTCATCGTGCAGCATAGCTGAGGATGCCCCAACCAGTCACTCAATGTAGTTCCCCTGAGATTAAGCTTTGAAGCTTTTAACCATGACCATGTTGTCAGTTTAATCCAATCTATTTGAGGTACAGGGGACGTCTCCTGATCAAATCTGATAGCATTTCTCTCAAACCATATCGACCACACCGTTGCTTGCCAAACCGATTTCCAGATTTCCTTACCAATCTTGTTGCTCACTGCCCTCAGGTGGTTGGTATAATGTTGTTCCATGACTGAATTTTCTGCATATTGAAATGAAAACCAACAGTAGATTTCCATCCATATGTCACGCGCATTCTCACAATTGATAAATAAGTGACTGGCTGTTTCTATTTGTGAGCCACAATACACGCATGATCTCATCACATTTGTTGACTCAATTCCTCTGTGCAGCAAATTATCCATTGTCTGTACTCGATCCTGCAGAAGCTTCCATGTGAACATTTGCACCTTGCGCGGGACTATTTTCCCCCACACTAATGCCAAGAATTTCCTGGTGCTGTTTAACCTGCGCGTTCTTTTCCACATTACTTCATAAGCCGAAGCAACAGAATACTCTCCTGCTGAGTCGTCCAACCACTGCCACACATCTGGAGGATCCGCAGGAAGAGTTATAGTTGACAAGATGACTACTAATTCATTCAACTGATTTTCCTCATGCAGTCTGAGTAGTCGTCTAAAGCTGAGATTCCAGTGTGATATCACCTGCGTTCCATTCAGTACCTCTGCCACCGTGTAAAGTTTCTGAGTATTTAGACGATAGAGTAGTGGATATCGCGTAGCTAATAATCCTTCATCAGACCAATTATATGTCCAGAACATAGCTTTATCTCCCGTGGTTACCCGAAGCTTCAGCCTATCATTAAACCATCTTTCTCTAGCTGTGATCCAGATATCTTGCCATATGTTAGAGACAGAATCCGGTAAAGTGATGAGCTGCCAGTCAACTAATTGATCCTTTTCTCTGTAGTATTTGGTGCCGATGACTTCATTCCATAAACTGTCTATGTTGATCCTCAGCCTCCACAACCATTTGCAGAGGAGTGCTCTGTTCATAGTCTTTATATCTCTCAGACCGATCCCACCGTCCTCTACCTTATCACACATGTCTTGCCATTTGATCCAGTGTATGGGACGTTGGGTGTTTGGTTTCTGCTGCCAGAGAAACTTGCAGATTAATCCTTGCATAGATTTATACACATGCTCAGGCGCTTTGTACATGGATAGATAGTAAGTTGGTAAAGCCGCTAGCACCGACTTCACCAAGGTTACCTTACCCGCAAAATTCAGCATCTTGTTACTCCACTTATTTACTTTTTGATCCATGTTCTCTAGGAGCTTATCCCACATATTTATTCTCCTGGGGTTATCGCCAACTGGTAATCCGAGGTACATAAACGGCAGAGCATCATTCTTGCATTGGATCATAGCAGCATACTGGCTGAGAGTTACCTGCGAGATGTTTATACCATATAGACAGCTTTTTGAGAAGTTTATTGCTAGTCCAGAAATCAACTCGAAGATTCTCAATATTCCTTGCATGATTTTGATGTTGTCAGAGGTGTCCTCCGCCAATAGCAGTGTGTCGTCAGCATATTGCAAATGTGTAATCTCCTTGTCTCCAACTTGAATTCCTGACCACCTTCTTTGCAAGACAGCTTCCTTGATGAGCAGATGTAATCCTTCTACTACGATTAAAAATAGAAAAGGAGAGAGTGGGTCTCCTTGACGCAACCCCCTCTTCAACTTGAATTCACCTGCACTGCTGCCATTAACTATCACCGCGGCATACGGGGTCGTGATACACTCAGATATCCAGCTAATCCATCTGTGGCAGAATCCCATTTTCCTGAGCATAGATAACAGGAAAGTCCAATCTACTGAATCGAAAGCCTTAGCGAAGTCCACTTTGAATAACACTGCTTTCTTCCTCGACTTCTTGACTTCATGGATCACCTCATTTGCTATCAGTATACTGTCTAGTATTTGTCTGCCTTTCAAAAATGCAGATTGGTTCTGTGAGATTAGCTTTGGCAAGACTTTCTTCAGCCTATTTGCAAGAAGCTTAGAAAGGACTTTGTATCCACATCCCACCAATGAGATCGGCCGATAGTGATTCATGGATGAGGGATTAATAGTTTTTGGTGCCAATGTGATGAAGGTACTGTTGAGACCTTTTGTCATTTTTCCAGTTTTATGGAACTCCTGGATAAAAGCCACAAAGTCAGTCTTCAGGGAATCCCAGTGCCTTTGAACAAAGTGAAAATTATACCCGTCTGGGCCGGGGCTTTTATTTGGAGCACAACTCCAGACAGTCGCCTTAATCTCAGCCTCAGAGAAGATCTCAATCAGCTGGTTATTATCCGCTTCAGTGATACAATATTCTGGTGGCAGATCCAGGGATGGTCTGAGCCAGTTCTCTGTTGCATAATGTCGTGCAAAGTGTTCCGTGATTCCAGATTTCACCTCACTTACTCCTTCTGTCCATATTCCATTCAAATACAGTCCACCAATATAATTCCTCCGCCGGTTGCTGATAAGTTTGGCATGAAAGAATCTATTATTACCGTCCCCCTCTTTAATCCAGAGGGTTCTGAATTTTTGCAACAATATAGAGTCATGCTTGAGCAACGCTTTTTGTAGAGCCAACCATGTTTCTTTTCTTTGGTCCATTTCCAGTTCAGAAAGTTGCCTCTGATTCGTTGTCTCATCAAGGTGCCTGAGAGTTAGTTTCAGTGACCCTATCTGCTCATCTACTTTTCCAAATGAAGTTTTATTCCATTCCTTTAGTCTCTGTCTCATGAGGCGCAACTTTTCTTGAAGTATATAACTGGCATAACCGCTTACATCGATACTTGCCCACTCCTTTTTAACAAAATCACTGAACTCAGGGGCCTGATCCCAACAAACGCGTTATTTTAGGACCCCAGTCCAGCTCCTCTGTTCGCATCAATATAGGCCTGTGGTCCGAAACCCCAATTTCCAGACCAGTTTGTACCAAGTCAGGCCAAACCTGCATCCATGAAGTAGAAAGCAAGAATATATTGAGCCAGCTACAACATTCCCCGCCTCTAGATATACAAGTATACTGAAATTTTTGCAGGGGCAGATCAACTAAATTAGAACTTATAATAAACTCGTTGAAACTTCTCATTTCAGCTCTTGGTATTATGACATCACTTCTTCTTTCCCGAGCATAGCGAATTGCATTATAATCACCCACCACACACCAACATGAGTTTGGGTCTCCTAGAATCCGATTACCAATTCTGTGCCACAATGAAGTTTTAGCCGCAGACTGTGTCGGGGCATATACATTGAGAATTTTCACTATACTGCCATTTTATCCCCAATTACCCTACATACCAAGAAGTTCAGGTTCATCCCAACTTTGCAATAGCTGAAAATTGCATGCTTGCCAGATGCACAATAATCCCCCTTTGCTACCCAGTGCGTCACTGCTGCACCATTCAAAGTCCATATTAGGCCAAATTGCTCTGTACCATTGCCGATCGACGCCACTTACTTTTGATTCTTGAATACAGAGGAGATCTACCCGCATTTCTTGAACTAAATATCTCAGCGCAGTTCTTTTTTGTCTCGTACCGAGCCCTCGCACATTTTATGACATAATCCTCATTATTCGAGAGAAGGATTTTTGCTAGATGCCAATTTTTCATCCAATTGAATTCTAGAGTATCTCTGTTGTTTAAATGCTCCAGGCGGTAGACCAACTCCAATCTCAGCGTATTGGGCGATATACCGAGTTCAATGGCCAAGTTAATTATCTCATCAGGGTTCAAAGACTGACATAAAGTTTCTTCATCAACTTTAGGAGAGGATTCCTGAATTATCCTGGTGTGATCTCATAACCTTTCCATCGGATCCTCAGATACTCGAGATCCAATATTTTTACTTGGAGTTGTCTGTGGAGATAGCTCAATAAGTGGCACTAAAAGAGATATTTCTGAAGATAACCGGGTGTTGTTATTTAGGGATCGAGGAGGATTGCCACGTTTCGGTGTTTAAAGCTAGCCTCTTCAGCAATTGAACTATCTTGACCAGATTCTAGACTAGGTCGTATTGCCCCAATGTCTTGCTCTTGGGCCAGTGGATCTGTATACAGGCCTAACTATTTGAGCTCTGACATTATCTTTCGTTTGACTTTCAGCCACAAAGATAGGGATCAGATAGGTGCTGCTCGGATCTTTCTGAGATTGTGATTGTTCTGACAGCGTATCTCCACTCTTCAACGGAGGGGCCTGGACCTTAGACAAAGTCATGCTACTTTCCTGATCAGTTGATACCTCGAGCCTTGTGCTAGAAAGGTTCTGGTTTGCATTTTCGAGACTTTTACTCGGTAACTAGTAAGCACTTTCCGGCGACTTCTCCGATTCTACCGGAGCAATCCAGTTCGGCAAAGCAGTGCGTTGTTGCGTGTTTTTCTCTTCCAAATTAACTTTCACAGCTGCCTGTAGAGATGGCCATTCTTCATTACGTGGTCTTTAAGCTAACTTTGTATTTATCACCATCTTGCCAGTAGCCCAAGTATGAGGAGCGGATGGTTGAATAGGTTTCTCTTCAGTTACTTGTATGCTAAACCTTGACTCACCAGCAATTACCTCAATGGATTGGTTTAGCGGCTACGAGGAATTTGTTAGCACCTGTAGGCGACCAAATAGCATCTCTGATTGGGTTAATGTCTTCGCGTCGATGCTAATTAATGTGCCAATACGTCCTGCAATTTCTTTGAAGAAACTCTCGCACCAACAATGCAGCGGTGTTCCTTTTATCTGAACCCACGCTGGGCGCGCTAGGTTCCCCTTCACCATTCTCCATAGTCTCGCCGAGTGTATGCAAAGTCTGTTCATTGTAATTTCATCAGATAGCAGTCGAATTGCATTCTCTTCAGATTTCAGTTTGAGTAAAATTCCCCGCATTCTTGCAGCAGATCCTTCCTCATAATTCGCTTCGAGTAATATTGCTCTCATACTTGCCAAGTCCAATATAGGGGATGGTGTAGCTATAAGGCATTTAGTCAAATTTATTGCTACATGTGGATCTGGTGTATAGACTAATGGAATACTATCCTTTCCAGATTCATTTGCACTGTTGACTTTAGAGCCCGGTGATGCTGTGTTCAGCTATAGTTTATCTCGCGCTTCCCGGACTTTGAGTTGGTGGGAACCAATCTAGATTCGATTCAGTCTTTCCAAGATAGTCTCACTGACTGAATTCTTAGCAAAATGTACAAAACCAAATGGAGGGCTCGATGCGTCCAGTCTTTTGGGTATATGTACATCAGTAACTCTGGCCATAGGCAGAGACATCTCTCTGCCACGAAGAGGAGAAGTTTGCAAAGTAATAAGAGACTAAGTTAGCTCGGATCCGTTTTATGAACTCAGGTAAGGGGCGTTTATGAGGGTTATCCCCTTTCCCCTTTCTTGTCTTGCCTCGTACCGGCATCCATTCCTCTTCTCTTTCTCTGTTAGGCATCTCAACCATCTCAGGCATCACAGTATTCTTGCACATCTTAGTGTTCTGAAGCTCCGCTATCAGGTCCGCAGTAGCATCATTTTATTCCATTGCGACACGAAGATGTAGGAGCAGGTCCTCCAACTAGGAATAGATCTGCACCGAAGGTTACCCTACCGACAAGCGCACCTGAATGGTATATAAAAGACAACTCCGGTGAAATTATCCGGCGAAGAGGATAGATTCAGCGCAGTTGATAGGTGTCAAAGGGGAAGTAGTACGGAGAGCATCTTGTCGATACTACACAAACTTAAAGGTGAATAAAAAATTTGCGGTCAAGCAATTAATCGTATTCATCAAGAATTAAATGGTACAAATAGCAAGAAAGCCAGAAAGATGAGATCTTAACAATCATCTAGGCTACATTACACTTGCATTGCATATATTCTGAGTCTGTTTTGATCGATCTAGCTCTTCAAGTCCCCACGTTATGATCAGTGGCCTGTGAAGTAAGGTAATAAATAGACATTTCCTTTGAGAATAAAATATTTGATGGGGGGACTTGGGGAAGTAAATTGTAGGCTCGACCATCACAAGCAAGAGGCAAGCAACTAATAATTGCACAACAGAAGCCCACAATTCCCAGAAGCAGCACTGTTTCATCGTCCAGTCGACTACAGACTAGAGTATCAATCTCAGTTGTGTAGGAGGTCCAAAAAGAGGAGTAGAGATTTACAGTGGAGACGTGCTGATTGGTCCGTGCACAGGGCATCAAGCATCAACAAGCAGTCAGTTAAGCATTGAATTGTGTTGATTGCATTCGATAATGTGGCAAGGAACATCAAATATTTTCTAGTTTCTCAAGTCTCATTTGCCTTGAAACGAGGCTTCTAAGGGTAAACAAAGACAATTGATGATGACGCAGAGGGTTGTAAACCTGCAGAATATCTCACTGAACTCATAGTTACTCTAGGAAGCTGCAGAGAACCTAATCCGAGAGGCAAAAGCATGTAATTAAGAACATGAGCAGAGCTTGTCAGGACAAATATCGTATCACCGTGGGGTCCAGATGACACACAACTGGGTGAGTCAGCAATTGAGAACTTAATCTCTTGGATCAACTCCGTCCGATTTTGAACTTTAACAAAACATGTGAAGGAATTTCCAAGAATGGCATGAGGTGGGTTCTCCAAATTTACAACTAGAGGACGTACTTCAACATTCACATCAGGAAGTCTGTGTTTTGTAACTTGGGATGTATTTCCAGAAGATTGAAATAGATCGTCTTTTTCTGAATCCATTTACCACCTCAGACTCACACTGTCAATCTTTGGCATTTAGCCTAGGAGCGACATTGAAAATCTGCTTAAACTCCTCACCTGGAACATGAACAATAGGTTCTCTGAAATCCACATATGGTGGTTGTAAAATACATGTACCCAAGTTCTCTTCAGTCTCAATGGACATAGATAGCAAGCTCAATGGCACCTCCAAACAATTCTTAACACTAATCACAAGTATCATTGATTCATTTAAGGCCAATGATGGCATCTGATCGGGTTCAGCAATTGACTTGATCTTTGACAGCAAAAGAGGGTCCTGCCTAAATGGAAGCATGTACTGGTGGCTTATTGTAACAGCAGTTTTCCCTTCAATCTGCAAGCTTTTATGTACATGCACTTTCTGACCACTCTCAGAATAGTATCCCAACGAGGTAAAAAAATATGATAGGTTTCGGATGATTCCACTTAATTTTGATATGGCATGACCACTTATTGCTAACATCTAGTGGTGGGACAGAAATCAATCCAAAAGACGACTGAATTTTCTGAATGCTATCGGCATGATCTTCACATTGATTATCTGGTAAACGGCAGGATATATCAACAAGCTCAACATAAAGATTGTCCGCTGAAAAGGATTCATCTTCCCTAGGGCTAACCAAGCCACCACCTTTAGTATCTACGAGATTAATCTTTAACTCACCTGAATGCACTGCATGCCCTTTGGAGGCAACTGTAACAGGTAAAATAAATCCCTCCCCGACCAATGCAGGGCCAGAAGAACCTAATATTAGATCAACTTGTGGGTCAGGTTCTTCCACTTGGATCGCCTTCTGCCCAGACAATGCCAAGCAGGGATCCTTTATGGGAATAGTTTCTAGAATGTTTTCAAATTTCCAAAGTGGCAATTCATTCATTGAGGCAGGGCTTTCAGCTCGGCAACATATTGTGAAGTGTGGTCCTGTTCTCGCAATCACATATATACACTCGAGCTTTCCACTTTGATCTGCAATATTTATTTATTTTGCGACAATTAGGATATAATCCAGCTCAAATGTAAAATGAAGTAGTGAATCCTAGAATAGGAACTCACAATCTAAAGCACAAAAACTTTCCTCCACCATAACTTTTAAAAGCAAAGAGGACCTTCATTGTGATGATAATGCATGACCTGAGCACCATTCAATTAAATTACCTAATGCACGCAAATGTTTCTCATGCACTAACCAACAATAGATGTTATGAGTCACAGCTAAGGATTTTATAGGTATTTGAGATCTATTATTTTAAGACATTGGAGCATAAATAATATAGGGTGAACAAATTAATCAATACTACATAATTATATAACAACATACCAGATTTTATCTCATATGTCAGCCGTAGCCATTTGTTTGTAGCAAGCACTAGAGATGGAGCTGTCTCAACTCTCCGACCTGGTTGCATGTTGGAGGTTGAAGCTATTTGAGGCTTCTGACCATTCCCAATCATAAAATTACATTCAGATTGATTGAATTGCACCTCCAATTGATCAATTTCAACATTTGTTGGAAGTTGGGATCGAAGCGATATAGTGATGAGAGCTGGGGCACCTGGTTTAACCATCGGATGATGAAATGCTACCAAAGCAAGAAGTACAACCCTTAGGGGACTGACAAGATCTATCTCTAGATAAAGAGGATAATCACTATTTACTTTGAGATGACTGATCTCTTCTGATTCGCCTCTGGCAACCTCAAATGCTTCCTTGTGTATCTTTGCTCTCTGAGAAAGAGTTGCAGGTCCAGCTGGACCACAATCTTTCAAAGATAACTCAATGGCATTATTTGTAACCGGCAGTGCAGCCATTTCAAGTGAATATTCTATGAAGTCTTTCACTGAACTAATTCTCCTTGAGCACTCTCGTAAGTAGCCCAAGACCTCCCACAATGGTAATACCCAACCCTCTAGCCGATAACGACCAGCGACATTGTCAAATATCTCCTTAGCATTAGTTATGTCACCCACCAAAAAATATTCTCTAGCCATCAAGAATCCACAATAGGCAGCTGTCCTCTCAGCTTTTATGCCAGTGTATGCTTCAAAAGATCTCTTGAGGAGAGCAATAATTTCATAGGAGTCTTGGAACCGCTTACCCTCAGCGATGCTATGGCGAACAAATTCATCATCAGTCAAACTGCATTCAAATAGATTTATATAAAAACATTTAGAACTTCAACAGAATCCCATGTACTCGATAATATTTCAGGAATCCAATAAAATAGCGATTCTTTACGCCTAAGCAGGGATATGAAGACAACAATAGGTAGTCGGGATGATTTAACTTACGACTGCATTATGTCTGTGCCCTCACGCTCAATTAACCTGGCGAACTGTCCGAGATACATAGAACTGACCACCGATTCTGCAGTTTCATCAGTTGCACCAAAATCTTGTGACATGGATACCGCAAATTCCAGACATAATTTTTTTTCCTGTAGGTAGCTAGCTGCCAACTGCCACAATAAGTGTCAAATAAAATAGAAATTAGATATCATCAATAACGAAGAGCATTTTTGTAACATTCAAAACTGGGGTGAGACATTACTTGATAATAGTAAGCTGGATAAAATTCCCATTCAGTAGGTTTCTCTGAGGGAACAGAGAGCACACTTGGAACATGCGGAACATTGGCTGCACTGGTCTCCAACAGTTGAGCAAATGCCAAATACTGCCTGCTTAACCACTCCCAGTGCAGAAAAATGACTTCTGGAGAACCCACGAGTCTCCCGTACTTAGCAGTGTGCTGCCGGAACCACAAAATTGCTTCTTCAAGTTTACCAACATGCTGCAATAGTGTTGACATTTTGAAATGCAAATACTCTGCAATAGTTTTGATCTCAACCAAATACTGAACTGGGGGCCTTCCAGGTGACTTTCCAACCATCTGTGCACAAACACGGATGCATAAAGAAATTATTGCATGCAGAACATAATGAGAACGTTCAGATTAGCCATAAGACAACATATTCGAAGCAATCAAACTCTGTCTCGACAAACTTAAGAATAGTAATGAACTATCGCGAGGACAAGGAGGAAACAAATTGAGTGAGCAAGGAGCCACCGAAAAGAAAAGTACAATAAAATAAAATAAAAATCTCCTATATTTCTTTGATGATGATGAGATTGTTGATTAGGACATAGAGGTTCAAATGATCAACTATTGGACCCGTAGTTCAGAAAATAATGAAAGCATATATAATTAACTAACACTCTGACATCTACACTGAAGAGCATGATAGACATTGACAAGCCCAAATGTTACTCTTGGCATGAAGGCAAGAGAGGAATGCCCTTGATGGAGGACAGAACATTGGAAAGAAATATGCACAATCTGCAGCTGTGACTGAATAAATACCTCTTGTAAAGCATGATAAGCATCTTCGTAAAGCTTGAGAGCTTCAAGCCAATCTCTTCTAAATTCTGCATATACAGCACCCTAGCCGTTGATATGGTTCAGACAGCATCAGAGCAACAAGAAATTTGTAGAGTTAACAAATCAGATAAAGAAACAAGAAGATACCCAGAAGTTTTCGTTTTCCAACACATTTAGGATGCTTAAACAAGATATTACAAAACTAAACCCTCAGACCCATGCAAGCTCCAGGAAAGAATAGTGGATATTTCAAAGATTTTATTCCATTCATAATTTCATTGAAGGACGAAAGGAGAAAAGTAGAAACTTTCCCACAAAAAAGGGTTGTAAACAAACAAGCAGTTGAAAGGACAGCGAATTTGCAAATATTAAAACAATGTATTCAATGAAAGCTTCAATGGGTGAGCCTTGAAGCACATACTACATTCTGAAACAAAAGGAAGTCACCACTTTATTAATTAAAAGAGAACTCACTTTAAAACAGTAGCGAACATTTAATTCCATTGAGCTAAAGCTTTTCCTTTCAATACGTGCTTTTATTCTTCGACCTTCATCTCTATAATATGTAATTGCCAGATCTGCAAATAAAGTCGAGAGCCTGCAGGGGTGTATTTGATTGAGTTTCTTTAGTCTCAACTCCAGCACAAGAATAACAGGATCTGGTTTTGCATGTCAGGACTTCTGATTTTATAGCATCAGTTAAAGGATCAAGATGAATTCGATCAGTTGAAATTGTTTTCTTATATTAAGTTTCTGAACCTGAAAACAAAATAATGAAAAAAAGATGTAGAAGTCGCACAGGTAACATAAATAAGGACCAAACCAGAGCACCATGCCTGCTAAGAGACTGTTGAAGCTCTAAGTGATCGTCTGGCGTAAAAATGATAAGGTTCTTCTGATCAACTTCTGCACGCTTTCTCAAGGCAGTTATGCGATCTTCACTTGAGTCGTCTGCAGTAGAACCTTACAGAAATCAACTAAGCAGGCATTCGACTGTTCATAAAGATAGAGAGTAGACCAGCAGTGCGAGAGGAGAGGATAAGGAAAATTTATTAGGCAATGCCCAAGGACAGACCATTACCGACACCATAAGGAGTGTGTGAGAATAGAGCATAAAAATAAAGAAAAAAAACAGAATCCCTCTAACAGACCTCATCCATAGATAAGAGCGAAACTCAAGAATTCTTTGTAAGAGGTCAATGTATAACAGCAGAAAACACCCAGACAAGTTCGACATTGATGTTGGAGTTGGACATGAAAAGCAAATACAACTTGCGCATCCCTCGACCAATACTAGATATCTATTATAACTCCGACAAATCAAAGTGATTATTTTCCGATCAGGAATTTCAAGCACGGAGTCAAATAATCAACTAAAGAGCAAGTATCCACGTAAAATGCCTCTTAAATGTGGAAGCTCACTGACCTTTATGAGTGGATTCAGTAACAATGACCAAAACCAATTTGATGTTTCTACCCCGAATAGTTGCCCTGCGCGAAAAAATCACAAGGCAACAGTCACACACACGTATCAGAGCTCGAACGTTTTATTGCACTATACATGAGGGGAGGAATACGGCGTACTTGAGATTGTCGAGATCGGTGCAGACCTGAAGCCACTGTGCGGGATCACCGGAGACATTTTGGGAGCTAAAAAGAGCGGCAACTACGGAAGGGATCCTTGTCCGATGCTTCGACAGCCAATCTCTCTTGAGAATCCCGCCAACATTCTCAGAATTCTCTCTTGGAGGCTTTTTCAGAGGAATCACGGAGATGTTCGATAAATCCGGTAATGCGACTGTGTTCATGGGAGGCTGCTGCGAGTGTAGGTGTGCAACTATTAGGCTGTGGACCTCCTGACAGCCGACGAGACACGCTAGAGGCACCGGCGGCGTCCGTAGCTCCTCAGGGTATTCCTCCATTGATGCAGAGTTGAATTGAGTTTTCGATTGGGATTTGCAGGAGAGAGGCAGTATAAAAGCACCGCCCCGGGTTTATAAATTATACTCTCTCTGTATTAATTCAGTGGCTAGCAGAAATTTCAACCTCCCGAGGAAAGCGTGGTTTCTTCTTCAACGATTAAGCCATAAACGCTTCTCAAGCCCTAAAATTTAAAACTCAAAAATAATATAGCGCAACAAAATATAAGAAAGTCGCGAGAAAATTTATCACGTTAAATTTAATAAACCTCAAGTGTTAAATAGAACAAAATAATTTATTCAGTAAGCCCACCAATTTTTTTACGATTTCCTGGCTCAATTTTATTGCGCCATATCACTTCTCCTAAACACTAGCTCATAAAGTATATTGTTCTTTTGTTGTTATTTTATAGATTTTTTATTTTTATTATATTATTATTGTTTTAAAAAATGTTTTTTTACAATAATTATTCTAATTTATTATTTTATCATGAATTATTGAAGGATTTATTTTCTACTTTTATTTTATGTTTTCTACATTTATTTATTATACTGTAAATAAATGAAATTCTAATATTGCAAAGAAAAAATGGTAATAGATAACATTGGAATAAAAATTTAATAAAATACCTTTTTTTTAAATAAACTTCATAAAGTATTTAATCACCTTATAAAGTAGAAATTGGATGTTAACAAAATGTCGAAGGAACTTATCATTTGTATGGATGATTCTCCTTCGAGCACGCATGGAGGGATACGAGGTAGATCCTTTAAAGTGGCTTGGGTGCTTGGTGAATTTCCTCCTCAAGGCTGCAAATTGACTCGCTACTTAAATGAGGTTTTATCAAATCTTTTTTCGTCCCATATCAATAAGATACAAATATATAGATCTGCGCGTAGACCACTTCGAGATCATGAAGCGGTCTGGATACAAGAGTTAAAGGCTATGTTGATTGGTCGATTGCCAAGGCCGGGGGAGGATGGATGGCATTGGATCGCCGACCCCTCAAGTATGTATTCAATGAAGACTGGTTATCGTGCTCAACGTATCTTAGTTGGATTCGATTCGATCCCTCAACCTGTATTTGCCTCGATATGGAGCAAGCGATCACATTTCTAAGTTACAGCGTATTGTTGGCGTCTCCTACAATCGCGTCTTGCTATTGTAGAAAACCTTGTTTATTGTGGTACAATGTGCTCCACAGAAATGCGATCCTGTAATTTATGTCACAGTGAATTTGATGGTACATCACATGAGTTATTTACTTGTTGCATATCATATGAGGTCTGGTCGGATATATGCCATTGGATGGGGTTCTTGTATGTTGTTCATGTGGACCCGACACACTTTGTTGCTCATATAGGTATGGCTATAAGGAGACGTGGTCGAGAGTTATGAAAGTCTATTTGGCATTGCACTACGTGGAATTTATGGAATGCAATGAATGCTATTCGATATGAGACATTCGAGCACGTGAAAATCGTGGAAAAGATTAAAATTCAGACATAGAACTGGTTTACTGCATTTGACAGGTCTTCAGAGGTGGTGACGATCGTGGATTTGATACGTCATCCTCGACTTTGTGTTAGTAGTTTTTTTCCCGTGAACTGTATTTTTAGTAGGAATGTTTCAACCTTCGAGTTGGGGTGAATCATTACCTTTACTTTGTACAGTTTTGCCAGTTTAATGCATACTTAATTATAAAAAAAAATACATACCTCTCATATTTAAATTATCTTTTTTTCTCCTTATTCATTCACTTCATTCTCTTTTTATTTTAAACAAATATTTAAAGATCGTTCTTAAATATACATATATATATATATTATTACAGAACTTCATAAAATATTATTAAGTTTGAATTTCTATGTAATTCTGGTTTGGACCAAAAACTTATTGGAATTTGCAC
>JAOWBN010000018.1:79216-99682 GCA_028565015.1 Pinguicula moranensis | reverse complement strand
GAAGTATCTCATCTCTCCCAAATCTTTTACCTCGAATTCCTTACCCAGCCTAACTTTCATCTCTGTTATCTCCCTTTCATCATCTCCTGTAATGATCATATCATCTACATAAACGGCCAATGTTGTAATATGATTTCCCGTGTGTCTCAGAAAGACAGTATGATCAGCATTGGTCTGGTGATAACCCATGCTTACCATAGCCTTTCGAAACCTGTCGAACCAAGCTCTAGGGGATTGTTTGAGACTATATAAGGATTTTTTAAGTCTACAAACTTTCCCTTCTGTCTGATTAGTACCAAATCCTGGACGGATCTCCATGTATACCTCCTCAAATAAGTCCCCATGAAGAAATGCATTCTTCAACGTAAATATTAATCAACCGGAATAACATTTACGAGAACGGATTTGACGAGTGTGACGAACTCTCAGAATCCAAGATCCTGATTTTCACCGGTATCCGGCGGCGCGCGCTCGGACGTGCGATATGGCCACAGAAAGCCCTCGACGGCGCGATTCCAACGGTGGTGGTAGCCGGAGCAAACGACGGCAGACGCGTCGTAAATCGGACGAAAACCGTGCGGCGGAACCCTAGTTGCCCGCGACGGTTTTCGCCGCGATTGCGACGGCCGACGCCTGTTTCCGGCCTGTATCAGGGGTCTTCTGAGGTGTGCGTGCCCGGGCGGTTTGTTTTCAGCGGCGGACGCGCGGCAAGCGGCGGCGGATTCGCGGCGGAAACGAGTTGGGAGAATTCTGGACCTATAAACCTTCGAATTTGTGTTGTTTTTGCTCTGATTCCAAGTAGAAATTTGATATTGTATTTCACACACTTCCTACAAGCATTACACTGCGTTTTATAGAGTTACAAAGCAAGAAAACACCAAAACTCTTTAAGCTACTTTGATGCATGTCAAAAAGATACGGCTGAGACGGCTGCTTCTTGTCTGTGGGCTGTTGGTAGGCTGTTGGCCGTTCTTTTTGACTCCATTGTTCAACAGCCCTTTTGAACTTGAAGGAATGATGTTCCTTAAGTATTCCTATAAATTTTGTTATTTTTTTAGCTTCTCTTCCTCACTCTCAATTCCTTAAATTACTACTTTCTTTTGAATCTCTTGGAGCTCCAGTTTTTGGTGTGTGGGTGATGGCATTACTGTTTCTTTTTCATAAACCGAGTTATTACTTTTGTTATTTATTAGAAGCCAACGAGCTTTTTGAATGAGAATTCACTTTTCCTATTTACTTAGCGATGCTATACGGTATTAATTAGTCAAGTGGAGCAGGTATGCTGAGCGCATTGCCAGTGCTAAATGGGAAGTAAAAGAGCTTGGACTAGAGCATAATGGGTAAGTTTACCTACTGGCTTGATACGCAGTATCGTCAATGGACATCTGATTATGCACTTCAGTTCTTAAGTGCCACATGTCTTGTCTTATCAGGTACGTAGATTTGTTACTGGGCGAATTTAAGCACTATAAAACCAGGCTTGTTCATGGGGGTATCAGGAAAGAGGTATGGTGCTTTTTACTATTCATAATTGCTTTCTAAAAGCAAAAAGAAACTGAAACCAGAATTTCTTTTCGAATTTTATTGGAAATTTTTGCACTCTTGTTAACTCTCAAACTAGCTAACATGTGGCTCCAGCTAAGCTGTTCTCTATCTCCCTGCCATGGTTCTGCATCCATGACCATGGTGGCTGTGGCTTCAATGTCTTATCGCAACCTATTATTTCCAAATCCAGGTTCAAGACCTTCTCTTAGAGTACGGACTTGAAAATATTGCTGAAACTCTCATCGAGGGCCTGTCTAGAGTGAAAAGATGTACGGATGAAGGGCGAGCACTCATGTCTTTGGATCTTCAGGTTTAAACTTGGCGAATAGGTTATATGATACACACACACACGTGTGTATATATGTGTGTGTGGATACATGTATCATCTCCGTTTTGATGTGATATTTTTTCTTCGTCAGGTTCTAATCAATGGTCTAAAACATTTTTCCCCGGTTGATGTTAGACTAAAATTGCAGATTGTTGAAACTTTTATCAAGGTAAGATTCACTCGTGCAAGTGTACATGCATAGAAGTTTGTATTTCTATTAGTCGTTTAGTTCCTCACTGTTTTTCTTCCTGCTACTTCATAATCAGGCCTACTACCTTCCAGAAACTGAATTTGTCCACTGGTCCCGTGCCCATCCTGTATGGAAAAATGAATTTCATGCTACATAAATCTTTCCCCATTGCATCACTTGCATTTAACCTGCCCTCTTGATTTGCAGGAATATACTAAAAATCAAATAGTGGGGCTTATCAACATGGTTGCAACTATGAAAGGCTGGAAAAGGAAAACCAGGTTGGATATTTTAGAAAGAATAGAGTAATCCATACTGTTTTTTTCTCTCATAGTTTTCAATTTATGATTCCTCTGTATTGGAAGCTTTCTTCCATATCTTATAGTTTCTTCTCATATTGAGGTTGTATATCTTCTTATTTGTATTATATAATCTGCCCTTGGCATATGTAATTTTGCATCACCAGTACATGGACATAAGGGCCAAAATTCCCATATTTGAGTCAGTAAGTTGCAATGTGGTGGATAGAGGAGTTGCTTTATGTATGTGAGACTATCTAGTTTGGTTCAAAAATACATGCTCAAAATCATAATTTGGATCGGGTTTTACTATTCTGGTGCGTGAGCCTGATTTACTCGAATCATTCAGGTGAAAAAACAAGTGATTTGGGTTCGGTTTCAGGTACGGATAACCGAGTCTAATGCCCCGAGTATCAACTACATTTTCTTTAGGTCTTCAATGTGAATGTGGGGGTGGGGTGGTCTTGGAAGCTATTCTATATTTCTTTATATATTTTGTGTTTGTTTGTAAATACCTATACTTTTGCAAATTACTTTTCAATGAAGAAAATCCCGAAAAAAGATTCTTATAGTAGTGGTGTGCGTTTGTAAAAATTGTGTTGTTATAGAAAAAATTATAATAATATTTTTTTTATGGGTACAATAATATTGTTTACAAATATTTTTAATTATGAATAATTTTTGAAAGAAAAATTCAATTATATCTTTTAAAAATATTTATAAAGATTAGTTTTGGATTATAAGAATTTTTATTAGGACAAAAATATTTTAAATATATATTTCAACTATAAAGTCTCTTTACTTGCTTTTCAATTAGGTTTAATTATTATTTTCAAATGCCAAAGTAAAAGTATAAATAAATTTTACATACACTCAAAAAATAAAAAAAAATAAAAAAAAATTGTGGTAGAACAATCAAAATTAATTTGTATTGCAAACACTGTCAATTTGATTTCTGGAGTATCAGTTCCCAGGTTTGATTGGTCTCTGGTTTCAATGGGGAATCAATTTATGGAAATGTGGAAAATAAAATAGATGCTTCCATAATTCAAAACCTATCCTGACGTAGGTTTTGATTGCAAGCAATAAAGTAAAGATTAATAATGATGTTATACTATTTTACAGCTGAATGTGCTAGCTGTTGTAATATGTTATAATTCTGATTTAACTCTAAGAATGTGATTTCTCTTAATAGTGTAATGTAATATGTTTTAATTTTTAACAATTACAGTCACAGTAAGTAAAAAAGTTACGGATTTGAATTTTTTTTCTTCTGAATTTGACGACACTACTCTAAATTGTGCATATTTTTTTATTAAAAAAATTAATTATTTTATTGAAAAATTAGCAACTGCCCCAATGAATTACAAAATATTAATTAGAGACTATTAGCACCTATTTTTAAATCTAATACATGTTCGAGGGTTTGAAAGTTAGTCCTTGATACTTAGGCTTACATTTAGATTATTGAGTACGGGAGTGGATCTCCTCACCCAACTTTCTACACAAGTTCACACACAACATCCTGTTCGTTGATTTACTACAAAATCAACGGAAGGGATTCGACGAATAAAAAAAATAAAAAAAAAGAAGACAATTAAAATCTTGTCTCTCTCCGTCTTCTTCAACGAACGTCTCAACAGAGAAACTGAATACAAAATTGTGCAGAGATATCAAGAAGCATTGAAATGCCGAAACAGAGAAATTGAATCCAAAATTGTATGGAGAAGTCGGCTTGTTTCCTGAATAATGTTGAAAAGTTATGAAGAGGAGCTTCTGCAACCTATCGGTTCATCTATTCTTCTCCTTTTGGTGTGCTGCTACATTGATTCGCCACTTGGAATCGGAGCTGGGCAATAGATTTTTCCTCCATAGTCCCGAGCTTCAAATTTCTGAGAACCCGCCATTAAATTCGGCATTACAGAATTTGAGAGAGAAGGGGAAGAAACAGAAGCATTTTTCGTTGGAAAAAATGGGGAAATAAAACCCAAAAGAAGCACCATATTTTTGGAAAATGTGTTTGAAGTTCACGGAGAGAAACTGGAGGTGAGGTAGAGAGAAACCGATCTTTGGACGGAGAGTGTAACAGCAACAGCAATGAGTTTCTCCTCGCCGTTTTCTGCCATTGTTGCAGTCGCTCGAGCTTCGTTCTCTTTCGAAACCGGATCTGTGAACTGAATCGGAGGCCAATCTGCAGCCCTAAAATGCATTTTTTTAATCTGTTTCTAGTCTTGGCCGTTGATTTCTAATGAAATCAACGGCAAGATCGCGTGTGCACTAATGTGTTTATTAATGTGGCTAGGGATCCACTCCCATTATTTATTATTACATATACGTTTAATTTTATAATTTAATACTGATATCTTCACAAATAAATATAAAATATTTTAACATAATAAGTAGTTTAGCAAGCCAATAGATGCATGGATAAATAACTATCGCATTACTCCCACTTATATTTGAATTACATAAACTGTAAACCACCTATCCTTCACATGGTCAACAAAGATTATAGATGCCCAATCATTCAACAGAATTTGCTAGATTTTAGGTAGAAATAACGTTGTTCACCACTTCAACCTATCTCAAGTTCTATGATAAACTTTGTAATGACACTTTGAAGTTCTGTTATGACTACAACAATAAATCCAATAAGGACAATCAACACATGAGGATATAAGAATTTCTTCAAAGAATATTCAAGTGTATGGGGAGTGGGTCTTCATCCCATTGGTCAAGGAGCATTGAATCAGTTCGGGCTGACTTGGGGGACTAATCAGTTTGGGTATGAACTTAAAAAGGGTGAGAAATGCTGAATGACTGGAATAAATCTTCCTTCAGGCGTGTTATTGTTCAGATTCGGTAGTTGGAAATGAAACTGGGGCCAACAAGAAGAGGAATTGCAGAGACAGTTCTCTGCGAGCTTAGAGTAGAATTCATTCAAACCAAAGTTGATATTCTTGAGATGAAAAGTTTGGAGCTATCCCAATTGGAAAAGATGACAACGAAAAAATGGCTTCAGGAAGGCGATAAGAACACAAAGGTGTTCCAGAAAGCCTTGGATATGCAAAGAAACCGATGCAATATTCCTTAGATGAAACTTCAAGATGGAACGGTTCTAATAAGAATTCAATGTTTTCATGAGGAAACAGTTAAATATTTTGAGCTCATTCTTTCTCCTTTAGACCATGTGAATTGGAACTTCCTTCAATCAGTTCTACAAGCAAAATGTTGTGAAGCATGCTCTCTCTCCATCAGATGTTTACAAAGGCAATAGTTTTTAGCCCAGATAAACGACAAGGCTTTGGGATAGTTTGAGTAATGAAATTATGAAAGAACTTATGATGGGGTGATCCTCTATCCCATTTTTCTTCATCTTATTGCAAGATACTTTTTCTAGGCTGACCTTGAGGGAGTTTGACAGAGGTAGAATCAAGCATTATCATTTGTCCATTTGCGTACTGGTTATCTCCCACTAATGCATGCAGATAATATTCTTATGTTCTTATGTGGAGACAGGAGGTCTATGAATTCATTGATACAAATTATGGGTGAGTATTGCAGTTGGTCAAGGTTCAGAATCAACAAATCAAAATCGATTGTGTACATGTTCGGTCAGAGGATGGTGTGTATCAAACATGTGATATCCAGTATTCCTATACACACACTTTCAGTAATAAAAACACCCCAGTACGCCATCAAGGAGATATGAATAATGATGGCAAACTTCATTTGGGTCGAGATAGACCGCAAGAAAAAGACTCATTGGAAAGCCTAAAAACAGATCCGTAAATTAACAGATGAAAGAGAGCTGGGAATCAGAGACTTGGGTGGAATGCAAAGGGTCATGGCCATGGAAATTTGCTTTAAGATTATAACGGAACAGAGTATATGGAGCAAATTTTTTAGGGCTAAATACAATTAACATGAACATCTTCTTGATATGGTGAAGAGACCTATGGACTCACCTATTCTGGAAATACGCAATAAGTATGCACCAAGAAGTGATGGAAAATGTGAAAATCATACCCACACAAGGAAACTTCTCCTTTTGAATTGATGAGTAGCTCAACTCGGGACATTTTGCTGTTCAAACATCAATGATTTGGGATAAAAAAGAAGCTAAATTTCTAAAATTTTGCACTCTGGTCAGTGGGGCTTAACCAACATCCAGGATCAGTTAGAACCAATCATATGCTCTCAACTAATGGATCAAAGAGTTGTGGAAAATCTAGTTACAGGGGAGGACTTCCAGATATGGACGCCAATAACAGATGATTTATAAATCATATAATGTACTTCTCTTGTAGACTTAGCAACAATCTTTTCCTTCTTACTCTTCCAAAAGTAGCAACCCAAACAAACATGTAGATGTATCCAAAGTTCAACTTTCTAATCGCAACACAACTCATATTTGAATCACAGTAACCACAAAACTTGAAAGAGATCCTTTGGTAGAAGAGCGTATGATCAAGAGAGCTAAAGAGATTAAGAACTTGTTTTACAATACATTACCCATAAGAAGGAAACGTTGGGAGACTAACTGCTTCATGTTATTCCATATCTGTATGTTACAAACCGATGACATATTTATAGTCTCCACAAACACATCATTAACTAACCAAAGCACAACTTAAACACATTAACTAAAACCATACTTATATAACTATCTCGACACTTCCAAAGCGCCCTGCTATGTGGTATTTCAACACATTAACTCCAAGGACTCTTCCAGCAAACTTGCTCCATTCTCTTCAACTACTCCGTGGTTTCTTACAATTGGAGGTACAACTTAGTTGGATCTGTCTGGAAATTTATCTAGAGTAAGGGGACTCATCGAGCGTCTTTATGACCAAAGCAGATCAGATTTGAACTGTCCCATTGTGAATTATTGGTTTCAGAACAGACTATTATTTTGTTCATTTACGATCTACTATTCATAGCATTGCACAGTCTCAGTTTTGTGGGCGATCGGAGGTTTAAACGTGCTTTGACCGAACTGAAATTTTACCCAGTGTCAGAGGACTTATCAAGTCGTATTTTGACCAAAGGGGATCAAATTCTAACAGTCCTACGAGATCATTTTTTTTTCTTCAAAATATACTGTTCTCAAACTAGAAGCTTGCATGCGATTTATGGAGAACAAATCGAGCATATGCAACGTTGCACTTGTGGGGGGTCACGGCCCCTGCCAGAAGCTGCAAATGAAGAGTGCTAATTTTCCCCATTATTGATTGTCATGTTATAAACTTGAGAGAGATCTCTTTGTTTATTTGAATTCCTATTCTAAAGAGAATTAAGTTGCATATATTTTAGGATCCATGTAAAGGTTGATTCTACGATTTATGTTTTGATCGTAGAGTATATCCTCGTATAGGCGTTTGATTGAACCCCTGGTTTACATGCATTTCTAGCGTAGAAGTTGACTAAGGATTGATAGTTCCATGTTTAATGGATTTCTACGATATAACATATTTTCTTCCATCTTCGTTATTTTCACCTTTTCTATTTTGAGCTTTTTGTTTGGTTGTACGCCCTATCCTTTTTTATTAATTTCAAAATTTACTTATATTTTTAAGTCTTTGTGTACAAGAATAATTTCCTAACTCTACATTTATATTCTGCTTGCAAAAATTCATATCATCTATCCTGATTTAAAGTATCCCAAAGCCTTGTCTTTCATTAGGACTGAGAACCATTTTTCTTACAGACATCTCATCAAGAGAGAGCATGCATCAAAACCTTTTGCTACTAGAACAGATTGCAGGAAGTTCCAATTCGCATGGTCATAAGCTTTTGAAATGTCCACCTTAATCAAAATATTCCCCAGAGTTTTTGTTGTTGATGTATTGGGCTAACTCCTTATCCAGGGTGATATCATTAAATATGTTTCTCCCTGGGCTAGGGTGGTATGATCAAATACGATTGTGAATAGGCTGATATGTTTGAATTGCTCAAAACTCTACGAATTGTTTAACTTATGCAATGAGTATTATAAGGTTCAACATGAATATTCTAGGCATTGGGGTGCTAACAAGAAATCCTTTGGTGCTTTTTTTTTTTAAATATGCCCGCGTGATATACCCTGTCTCCTTGAATTCGACTCCTAAACCGTCAGGGCCCAGAGAATTATTTCCCGGGATTGACCAAACAACCTATTTATCCTCTTGTAAGGATGGAACTTTACACGTTTATGCATTTTCAATGCTTGAAACCTTTTGTGCAAACACCTTTGAGATGTCAAACTCTACCCCGGTTCATAAAGGGCAAGAATGTGCTAAAACTATTTAGTTGCTTCCTTGTAAAAACCTTGAATTCTTGTTAGAACTGTTCCATCTTGAAGTTTCATCTAAGGAATATTGCATCGATTTCTTCGCATATTAAGGGCTACCTGAAACATCTTTGTATTCTTATCAGCTTCTTTAAACCATTTTTTCTTTGTCATCTATTCCAAATGGGATAGCTCTTTGTTTTTCTATCTCAAAAGGATCAACTTCGGTTAGAATGAATTATGCATCTAAGCTCGTAAAGGATTGTCCTGCAATTCCTCTTCTAGTTGGTCTAGTTTCACTTCCAACCGCTGAATCTGAACATTAACATGCCCATAGGAGGATTTATTCAAGTTCTTTTGTGCAACTCTCACCCTTCTCAAGTTCATACCAGGTTTGTTAGTCCTCCATGTTTGTCCGAACTGATCCAATGCTCCTTGACCAACGGATGAAGGCCTCACTCCTCATACCCATAGTTAGTACATGAAGCAACATACTTAAGAAAATTTTTGGAAGAAATTGTTATATCCTCATGTGTTGATTGTCCTTATTGGATTTATTGTTGTAGTCATAACCAAACTTATCAAGTGCCATTCCAAAGCTAATCATAGAAGTCAAGATAGGTTGAAGTGGTGAATAAAGTTACTTTTACCTAAAATCTAGCCAATTCTATTGAATAATTGGAAATCTATGATCTTTGTTGATCATGTGAAGAATATATGATTTATTGTTCATGTAATTCAGATATAAGTGGGAGTAATGCGATATTTATTTATACATGGATATGTGTGATATATGTAATTGTTTCTCAGGGTCCATTGCAAATGGAGCTGAAAGAGTCATCATTGACAATTCTTTTAGCTTTGTGCTAATAATGGACTAGAGCAAAATATTTCTATTAAATTCCAGTGCTTCTATTTAGTGAAGTTGTAACTCAATATATCAAATGACGCAATGTATATTGGGTCGCAACGAAAATGGACACTTTGTATAATTACAAGAGTAAGGCCGTGTATATCTGACCCCCCAGACCACAACTTAATTGGGAATATATTGGGTACGTTGTGGATTGTGGATGTAATTGATTCTCACTTAATTTTATATGCGCGTGCATGTTTTGACGCAAGGCCTAGTCTCACATAGATTATTGTTTTGAAGCATTTACTTTTTTTTATAGGTACATAAACACACATATCCTTTACACATTTCCTTGGAGATCTTTACTTTACAAAGGTATCAAACCTGAGATCTCTAATTTATTGATGAGATTTAGGTGCATCTACTGATGGATTTGTAAGACGACTTCTATAAGGTGCATGGCTTGTCAATGAGTCTAATAGCTCAGGCCTATCGACATTGTAGGGTATGGTCCTTAATGTCCCGTGGCAGTCCCTATTACTCTACTAGTACTCCTACTACACAATAATGAGCACTATTGATCGTTATATCCTATTTAATTCTCTTGTCCAACCCAGCCTTGGTATGTTGAAAGCAAACTATACAGACCAGAGATAGTTATATAGTTTGTAATTGGTATGATGAGGTATTATCCTTGAAAATAAAATTAAGAGATTGCTGGAAAATAATCATGTTTAAAGTTATTTTACAAAAGTTTATATTTCAAACCTATTACCTGTTTTAAATTTTTTAGTTTTAAAAAATAAAATGAGTTTTATGGGCTTATAGTTAAATTGGATTGATCAAGGATATGAGACTGCGAGTAGGAATTGAATTGGACTCTAATTCTACATCACCTACAATGACTTAAAGTTTTTTTGAAATATGTAAAAGACTTTCAGTTCATGATAATGATCAACCAGTGGTGCAAAATGTACAATGGTTTGGACTTAGTCCGCCTCATATTACAGTGTCAACATAACATTCTCGGTTCTCTAAACCAATCAAATATCGTGTATGCATAGTTAACCATCTCTCGCCCCTTCAGCCATGACAAACACACTAAAGGACCTTGGCTGTATTGGCAGGTATCTAACCCAACCTCATACCTATGAGTCATCCAGAGTGTGATGGCATGTTTAGCAACAAGATGAGCATAGCATTGGTTACTGAAAAAGCGACACTGGACAAAGTATAGTTTGTTGTAAGTGATTTGGTGTACAATAAATATGTGTCATCCAAAATGTAGTGATGTACTGAGCTACAGGTGGGATGCTAGAAAAGAAGTGCATGCTGGATGTAGAGTGATACTAGAGAATCGACATTGAACTGGAGATGTGCTTGCGGAATGAAGAGAAATGAGCTAGATACAATCTTTCATATGTAAAGGGATGACAAATGGAGTAACAAGAAGTGCACGCAACTTTTTTGGACTGAGTATATGCTGATGTCATGACAGTTGGAGAGATAAGAGGAGTGTGACTTTATCGGCTACAGTATGTGCTAATTTTTCTAACAAGGTCTGCAAATTTGTCATGATACATTTGCATACAGATGTGCACTCGCGTGCATAAGATTAGGCGAGTCCGTGTAAGAGGAAGCCATGCATATCACAAAAGAAGTAAAGAGGTTGAATAAAAGACATGGTGGATGACAAACAAGATAAAAACAAACAAACTAGTTGGTCTACTATTAGAGAAAAGTCTTTGGAGTAAGAGTTTTTAGTTTTGGTGTATGTTAGATAATAATCATATTAAAATCCCTATTTAGGATAAAGGATCTAATCTTAAATATGGAAGAAGCGTAAACATGCGATATATCTAATCTATATGGATCTTGATACACGGACAGATTTAGAAGGTTTGGTGGGAGCGAATGCCATACAAATATTTATAAATAATAAATTTAGAAAACAATTACAATGCAATTACAATTATGCTACGAAAACTCGTAGTCCAATATTTTTTATAATAACTTCAATGTCAATTCAAGCAAAAATATATTTCTCAATATAAGTAACTAAATGGGCATTAAGCAAATTATCTCCCATTTAATTCCGTAGTCCAGATTTGACATATTCATTGCAGAGAATGATCTCACTACGCTCGTTGCAGGCTGCAGCTACTGGCAAAGTCAATACCAAAGTGACAAGAGCATAAACTAAAGGATAGAGAGAGTGTTTTCTTGTGTGAACCACTTTCTTGGCAAAATCCGTAATTTCGTAGAGAGCTGAAAAGTCATTGTTGGAGCGTACAACAATAATACATGTGTCAAGTTAATCATAAAGTTCTAGGAGCTTCACTGTAGAAAATTCCAGAGGATACAATCCATCCGGAGGTAGGCAAACGGTTAAGTCGGGCTAGCCAGACCCAACCTTGATGGGTTGGGTCGGGCTTAACCAGTCCCACCCATGATGGGTTGACGGGCTGGATTTTTCAGCCTATCCCGCCTAAATAGGCAGGTCAAGCCCAACCGCTTACAAGATAGGCAAATCAAGGCCCGCCTTAATTATATATTTTTTAATTTTTTAATTTTTTGAGTATTTTTAATAAAAAAAATAGGCAGCGCGGACCAAACCGCGGGCTCAAAACTGAGCCTGTGCCTCCCCCGACAAGAAAATTGGCCCGTTTCCCATTTTTGACTATCTCTAAATCCAACACGCAATGAGATTTTTCTTGTTGAAGGAAAAAAACATGTCTTTAGGATTAAGTTAACCCGACGAAGTAGTTCAGTGTTTTCCTCAGAAAATCAATAATTCAACTCCATCAATTGATTATCTAGAATAATGTAAAATTATTCAATTTCTATAATTAGTCTTTTCTTCAGTTCCCCATCTTGGACGTCCTGGAGCTACAAACTCTTCATTCATATCGGGTTCTACAATTTCATAAGTACCACAGAATTCAGAAAGTTCTTTAAGCAAATTGTTCTAACCACTCTCTCTCAAAATTTGTAGTTTCTCTTTTGATATTCGCATCAATATCCTCGCATTCTCTATCTCTTAGTTTCTTCTTTGTAATGTCAATGACAAGTCATTAGTACTCCCTAACACATACTTCATGAAATGAATTGTAAACACAAACTCAAAATCTTGCACTTGTTGCAACAACATATGTGCTTCACTTTTTTGCTCGGGAGTTGCCTTATTCTCCATAACACTTCCATGTACACAAATTACAGATGCAAACATGGTAATGAGATTAAGTGAACTCCTATTTAACGAGAGTATCATCTGGTCGTTGGATAGTAGTTTCTTGATTCAACCCACACCAACTTGCAATTTCTCCTTTTTCAACCCCTTCTTGAATTGTTTTCACATGTGTGGTTTTGAGCATTTGTTGCTTCTTGCAAGATGCCACAAATATACTAGCAGCTTTTGACGTCATATAAAAAATGTTGGATTTGAAAAATGAGACTTAGAAATAGCTACTAAACCCAATTGGAGTTGATGTGCAAAACAATGACAAAAGATGCATAAGGATTTTCTTGTAAAATGAGAGTTTTAAAACCTTTAGGCTTGTTACCATAATAAAAAGAATTAACAGTTTATTGCAATTAAGGAAATAAAAAAAAGAAGATAAAAATAAAAATTCTGTAAGAATTACATAAACTTCAACCTTTCACCGTTGAATGAACACGAGAGTTTGAAAAATTCCGAGGCTTGTGAAACTCACAGTTTCCTTAAAAAAGATTCGCCCTCTCCCGGGTACTTTGAGATTCCCGAGCGTCTGTCTCCCAGGATACAATGGATATGAGTTGATATGCAGAGCACTTGCAGCACAACTCCGGCGAACTATAACATTATTTTTCTTCAATCACCAAAAGAAGGATTCAAAAAATACTCCAAGAATAGAGAATAAAATTCTAGACTCAATTTCATGTGCGTGTTTCACTCAAGAAGAGATCCACTATTTATAGAGTTTGTGAATGAGTGTTAGAGATTTTTCACCTCTTGAATTTCTCCCTTATCTCCACTAACTTAGTGGGTTAATGGCTCAACTCTCCATTTTATCCACTAACTTAGTGGGATAATGGATTTGAAAGAGAAAAACTTTTCCCCTTCATATCCTTTATCAATTTCTCATTCATAACATATTGGTACTTATTATGTATTTTCCGATAATCCCCCACAGGAATGAAATTGATCCTATACACGGACTCAATACGTGGTGATAGAATTCTGCGGTCGATACTTGCATAGGATAGGTAGGTTTCACCATTTGAACCTTCCATTGTGAGATTATATTAACTTTACTAGTTGATTTGTAGATGCGATGTCCTTGAACTGTTCTGTCATATGTGTAAACATGTAATATAATTCACATAGATATCATCCTGATACCATTTTGGTTCTCATGTTTTATGTTCATTTTTGCCCTGAACATACGCCTGGTTCTGCAAGAATTTTTAAAGAATTGAGCCCCAACAATTTTCTCTCGAAGCGGTCTATCTTCTCTCTCACATAGGTGATCACTTAATTAAAAGTAACCTACATTACTCCGCTCGGATTTCCGGCACATAAGGATAATTAAAAGCAAAATATGCTCAGCCTTTACCTACGGATTTCATTGTTTCATCATAGGAATAGGCAGGGGTTTACCCTCACAGTGAAGCACCAAGATCATTACAGTTAGGTTGTTCCTTAGAACCTAGATCTTGGGATCTCCAGTCAACTAGGTTGGCTTTCCTTTGTACTAACCTTATTTTATAACGGGCTTAAGTCCCATTCCACTCGATGTCTTTTCAACTATATCTCTGTTTAATTCTTTGGTTAGCGGGTCCGTAATGTTATCCTTTGACCTTACAAAGTCAATAGTGATAACTCCAGTTGAAATCAGTTGTCTAACGGAATTATGTCGACGACGTATATGCCTTGACTTGCCATTGTATAGGACATTCTTTGTTCTACCAATTGTAGAATAGTTATCGCAATATATGTATATTGCTGGCACATGTTTAGGCCAATCTGGAATATCCTCCACGAAATATCCTAGCTATTCAGCCTCTTCACTGCAATTATCCAATGTTGTAAACTCAGATTCCATTGTGGATCTAGTTATGACAGTTTGTTTCGAAGATTTCCAAGAAAATGCTCCACCTCCAATAGTGAAGACATATCCACTAGTAGCTTTGGAATCTCGTATATCAGAGATCCAACTTGCATCAGTGTATCATTCTTATTGTTATAAAAAAGAACGTATCTATTCCCACACATCTTCAAAATTTCCTATATGAAAGACAAAGACAAGGAAAAATTAGTAAGCAGTAGTACATGTAGAAAACTACAATCAACAGAGGATTTGCAGAACTCCTCACAGATTCTACAGCACTTCCTTTACCTTCAATGGCTCAGGAAAGTCATGGCCCAAGTAATCATCCAGGGTCTCACAACTCTCTTCAAAGTCATCACCGCCAGTAAAAACTACAATCATATAGTCAGTAATCTAGTTACCGAAGAATTTGCACATCTTGTCAATGGCAGCTCCATCTTCTTGAGAGAAACGAAATCTCACGGATAGCACCAGAAGAACAGTGTGGATCCCATCCTTTGCCATGGTGATACATCTAGCAATTTCTTTCTCAATGCTTTCAGTAGACGCTCTAAAATCAAATAGGCCTGCAATTGCAATAAATCCGACTAACCGTTCGTTTCTTACAACAACACTTATCTGTAATCATCTAAACCAACACAAGAGAAATGAAGAAAGTAACCTAAATCATAACAAATAGATATGATCTCTTCCCTATTTCAAGAAAGCACAGACAGCAAAAGGTTTCCATAGGGAGTTCACATTCTTCTCGATTCTATCTATTGTATAGCATCTCTTTCAAGAATTGCCAGTTATGTTTCAAAGGTAGAGATAACAATGTACCTGGTGTATCAATTACATTCAGTATCACTCCATCTTCTAGTACAGTCATTTGCATCTCACAAATACTAGCAACACCAGTTGACATTGTCTTAGATTTGAAGGCCTTCTTCCAAAGAAATAATGCAGTCTGATGATATGTTTCAAAACTCCAATAAAGATAAGTCTCCGAAGACCTTGTTCAATGAAAAAACTGTACTTTCTATCGGAAAGGTTTTATGAGGAAGTGGGTCACGCATTACAAATATAAGTAGAGCGGGTAAACTTCAAACGATGCTAAGGCTATCTGTTGATGTATTTCCTATTGCCCGACAGTGTTACCCCTATTCTTAGTTCACTCTCAGAAGAAGACAATTCATCCACTGTTGCAGAAGACATTTCCTCCACAATTGTCAAAGGTCACATGGGGAGATATTCTCTCAACGTCTCACCAACACAATCATTCAAGGCTGTGCATACAATTCAACATGGAGATTTAGCACAGCGAGATATGCTTTTGACTATGGATGTTAGAAAATCTATAAAATACTTGTAATCTATAGCAACAAATCTCAAGCAAGATCAATGAAAAATTTCTTTCTCAAACCACCCAAGCCTCCATGGCTTCTCTAAACATTCTCACTATCACGGAATAGTGCATTTGCCACTTTGAGCTTGCCTGAGGAGCTCTCTCCAAATGTTTTCTCAGCTCGTGTATCTCGTCATGAGATCTTGTTCGAGCGGCCAATGCATGAGCTTCTGCCCGAAGTATAGCAGCCTGGAGATATGGATGCTAGCATAAGACATTGAACAAGTTCATGAACCTCAATCTACTTCTCATAAGCAATTTGAATAGCCCGAGATGCACACTTTTTCGAGGGGTGAGAGGTGGGGTTGGTGTCTCAAGGACATGCACAAGTTTTTCGATTTTGAGAAATTTTCTAGAAATTATTGCTTTTGTTTGACAAAAAAAAAATACAAGGTAAATTAATTTTTTGGAAAGTATTGCTTTTGTTTATTGGGACCAAGGTCTGTTGCATTTCATTTTCCAACCTTCATTCGCAACCAATTCATTTTTCGCGAGAAGCCTATAGAAGAAGGGGATGAGAGACACGAGCATACTGTGGATCGTGGTCTTTCCCCCATCACTAAATGTAGAATTGACAAGCTCCATGGACTACCCGAAGTGGTCCTGTGTTGACCGAGAGTACCGTGGACCACGGTCTGCCGCTGAATGTAGAAGTGACAAGCTCTACGGACTGTCGTCCACAAAATCCGAATCGTGGTCTAGTGTTGACATAGAGTACTGTGGATCGTGGTCAATAGACTATGAGTCCTAGTTCACAGACTCTGGACAGTGGTCCAATGTCTACCAAGAAAAATATAGACCGTAGTCGTCCGTTGTAGACTTTGAGTACTCTAAATAGGCGATCCATAAATTCTGGCCCGTAGTCGAAGTAGTCGAGTACTAAACGTATGGAAGAACCTTCTTCTTTTAAATTAGCTAAGTATTTTTTATTCAATAAATCTATTTTTATAACTTATACAACTATTTCAAATACCTAATATGTTTTTTTGGGGAGCTTGTAATTTTTTTAAAGAATATTTATTATAAAATTTAGAAAGTAAAACATTAAAGATATTAAAAAAACATTGGTGGGTTTAACATGTTATTTTTTTGACTTTTTATTAGAGTAAGAAAAGAGAAGGTGGATATCAACCCCACCACTATCTCAATTCATCTTCTCTCTTCCTCATTTCACCGAACCCTACAAAAATGCAGTATTTTCAAGACCACTCCACGCTCCACCATCACCCCCTCCATCCAAAATTGATGCAAGGGCTAACTCGGCCTAGTCCCCTTTAAATCCGCCCTTATATTGAAAAATTTTGAACATTGTGACAAGGTCACTATGAAGTATATATATGACTATGAAACGCATAGCTGAGATTCTTGAAATAATGTTTAAATCTTCTCCGTCATTGCCACTTTAGAACACCAATCAAGAATATGCCTTGTCTGATATTCGTGAATTCATACAAAATGGGCTGGTCCGGTCAGCCTATCAGGCTTAAAAATTGGATCCAGTTTGACACAAAAAATTAACAGGTCAACCCAACCCGTCAAGTTTTTTTTTGGGTAATTAAAAATTTATTAGACGAACGAGTGAGTTTACACCTGACATGAGATTGTCTTAGGCGACTCTATTCTGAATCAGTATAGAATCCCTACACACAATACTAACCTGTCTAAAACAAAAAATTCACATGGCTTATACAAGTACCGACAGTCAATTTGTTGATAAAGCAATCTTGTAACATAGCCTTGGCACCCGAATCCAGTCTCCGATTGTCACCCCCTTATACGGGATGTTGTGCGCACATAACCAATACCAGACATTTGTTTGAACCCATTCAATGTGTAAGATGTTTTTAGTTTCAGCTTCGAACCGGATAGCATTCCTTTCGATCCACAAGAACCAAACCGTAGCCTGCCAAACTGATTTCCACACCTCCCTACTTTGATTGTCTGATACAAACCTCATATGGTGATCAAAGTGACCCTGAACATCCAGGCAATCAGAGAAAGGTAATCCAAACCAATAATATATTTCTCTCCTGAGTTCCTTCGCATTGGAACAAACTGCGAACATGTGATGAGCGGTTTCCTTTTCTAATCCACACATTACACATGATTGCATCGCATCTTGTATTGTTATACCTCGGTTAGAAAGGTTGACAATTGTAGGAATTCTATCCATCATCAACCTCCAGCAGAAGAATTGAATTCTTTTTGGTGAAAATTTTCCCCACATTTGAGAACAACTACCTCTGGCAGAGCTTGGCGTATTCTGCATACTTTGAAGAGTTGCATAAGCTGAGGCAACTGAATAATTGCCAGCGTCTGATCTCTCCCAGTACCAAAATTTTGAATCTTGTTGCAGAGAGTTTATGTTGGGTAAAAGCCGTAGGAGATCTTCTAGTAATATGTGTTCTCTTGGCCTCAAGTTCCTCCTGAAGGTGAGCTGCCACCCCACATTATGATCAGCTGTGTCTGGGAGCATTTCTGATAGGGAAATATTTTTCTGGAGACTTAATTTATACAGAAGCTCGTAGACCAACACCAAACATCCTTCTCCTGTCCAGTTATACCTTCAGAATTGTGTTTTATCACCTCTTTTCGTTGCCAACTTCAGATTATTATCAAACCAAGTTTCGGTGGCCAGAGATCAAATATTAATCCAATATGGTGAAGTGGAGTCAGGCATGGATATCAACTTCCAATCACATAGATAATCTCGGACTTTATAATATTTGGAAGTTATCACTTTACACCACAAGCTCTCTGGTTTTGATCTTAAGCGCCATAGCCACTTTGCTAATAAAGCCTTATTCATCATTTTGGTGTCCCGTATGCCTAAGCCCCCTTCGGACAGATTCAAGCATGGGTCCTTCCAGCTAACCCAATGTATAGGCCGCCTACAAGAAGCCCATGATCCTGTCTATTGACTTTATAACTTGCTTCAGAGCTTTAAAGAGTGATAAATAATATATTGGAAGGCTTGATAAAAACAGATTTAACCAAGGTAGTCCTTCCTGCCAGTTTTAGATACTTGTTATCCCATCTAGAGACTCTCCTCTTGATCACATCAATAACTGGATCCCACATCTTCAACTTATGTGGATTACCACCTAAAGGCAGGCCGAGATATAAGCAAGGTAGAGAAGAGGTCTGGCAGTTAAGCTTCCTAGCAAATCTTTCAACTGTTTCTGAAGCCAAGTTCATACCAAACAACCTGCTCTTTGTAAAGTTGATAGACAACCCCGAGATGACTCGAACATTCTGAGAATTCCTTTTAGGGCCACAATGTTTCTTCTGTTCCCTGCCGAGAATAGTAATGTATCATCCGCGTATTGCAAGTGTGAGAGATGAACATTACCAACTTTAACAGCTGTTAGTTTGTTTAGAGCTACTGCACGGTTCATAAGCATACTCAGACCTTCAGCCACAACCAAAAATAGGAATGGAGACAAAGGATCTCCTTGCCTTATGCCTCTTTGAAGCTTAAACTCACCTGTAAAGTTATACGTGACTAACCAGTCCAACCAGTATTTTAATGGGCAAAGCTGGCCCATTTCCTATATTTTGGTGGGGATTGTCCGGGCCTATTTAGCCCAGTCTATATGTCTACCTCTAATATATAAAGTTAGTTCTACTTTTCCCTTCTTGTGTACAGTTATTGCGGAATGCCCTTATTTTTCCTTCTTCACTTGTACGAGAAGTCAAAATTAACTTCTCTCATTGACGGTTATTTATTTTTTCCGATCACTCTGTAATTCCAAAGTTCTCCGATTTTGTTCACCGTGCCGATGCATTTGATAGTTTATGGTAAATAAAAAATCAAATGGATCAAAAGTGATGAGGTTGTTAAAATTTATGAGAACAATAGTGATATTTTGAATCCGATGAGACTAAAAATAAAACTACAATCCTATGAACTAAAAATAATTTTTTTTCCCATGCTATTTTCATAAAAAAGAATAATAATAATACAATATTACGTAAAACTGGCATTTACACAAACCACCAGCCTTACTTTTTTTTTTTATATCCGTGGTGTCCGATCGAGGAACCCCAAACTCGACTAATCCACGGGGTGCATACGCGGCGCTCCCCACGCATACACCAGGTACATTGCGGGTACAACCCGAGAGCGTGGACCGTGCATTTTTTATTACCAGAGCAAGTCTCGAGCCCGAAACCTCTATGCATGCCCTGAGGTTTTCAGTACTCTACCACTGGGACAACCTGCACGGGTTAACACCAGCCTTACTTAGATTTAGATTTTATAATATATCGCTTCTACATCTTAAAATAGCGAAACAATGAAAATTGTTTTAATTAATGGAATCACCTACAACTAATTTAGAACTACCAATTTATTGGGGTTTAATAAAGTAGAAGGTAGCACAATGTTTTGGAATATATTTTTTAGGATAAGTTAAACCCGGCTGGTAACGCAAGTCGTTGGGCCACGTACTCGGGCCACTCCCCAATTTGGGAGGTCTCGCAATTTACTGGTACACC
>JAOWBN010000018.1:66015-76582 GCA_028565015.1 Pinguicula moranensis | reverse complement strand
CTCTTAGCGGCCGGACCTCCGCCATTCGAGGTCTTCCTGCCGCCGTGGTCGCCGCCGCGTATCAGTTGCCGAGGGAGGAGGCTGAGAGGCTTAAATTCTCTAGGAGGGAGACTTTTTTCTTCAGTGGTAGCTCTTCCAGGTCTATCAGGGAAGAAAGCAGAGTGGCTTCCGCGTAATTTGGTGTAGTAAGGGAAATAATGACCGAGTTTTTCTTGTTTTCCGTTTGTATGAAATGAAGGTTTTCAAACTCCTGTGAGTGAAGAATAAAGCTTTCTACTTTCAACTAAGGAATTCAATTCTGTTATCGAAAAAATAGCAAACGAGAAAAACACAAGAAATGTTTATTGTTATTGAATGATTTTACTCATATCTGGAAGAGGATCCTCACGCATAGAACGAGTTTTGGGGTCATAGTGGGCAGAGTTAACATCAAGATTAAGAAGATATTTTGCAGTATCTTCTGGTATACGTAAATTCCTGATCAGAAAACGAGCATCATCAGTGTGAAATACAATTTTCTGCAATATTTTATAATATATTCCAAGATAATCTAGATGAGAGTGATGACGAGTAGCAAACAAGCATACCTAACAGTTCCAGTGCTGCCACCACCAGTAGTACGCACACGCTTTTCAACTTTAGCGAAGTTCATTTGCTTGCTCTCATCAACTTTCACAGAGTCCTCATCATCTTCATCATCACTAACCCCATCTTCATCTTGATTATTATTTTTCTCCTCCAACTTCTTAAGTTGTTGCTCCTTTAAATATTTTCTTCTAGCTTCATCCTTGACTTTGTACCTCTCAATTACATGTGTATAAGTTGCCATATCATAGCCATTCCAACGGTCCCGTTTTCCATCATAATCAAGTTCAATTGTCTCTATCTTCTCATCTGGAGCAATACGCTTTCCAGTTCATTTGGCTCCCATTTTGCGAGGTCTCTAAACCAACACCTCTTATCATGTGTTTAGATCCACAACTGTAATTTAAACTTAATAATGATTAGAGAATGAAAAGTAATGAGAAAGAAGAGCACCAGAACAAATATGGGAGGCTGACTGACTTTTCACAAGCACCCTTTCTGAACTTGTCGGCTTGAAAAGTCTTTGCACCTCTGTCTTACCATGACTTTGTGTAGTTGGGATCCGACTTCCACTTCCTTTGATGCTTCAAACTCTGAAGGGCACAGATGGACAGAATAGTCAGTACTCCATAGAATTGGGGTATAGGCCAAAAACAAAAAGAAGTTATTCATTATAAAAAGAGGCATACCGGTTTCTCCGCATTCAGATATCAAGGCGCAGAAGACATGTACTGCGGGATGTGAGGATTGATTTCCTTTCCATCTTCATCCACTTCAGCAGGTGCAAGGCCAGCCTTCCGGGCCTCTTCTAATTCAAGCTGTTTCCGGTGATCCTCCCTCGATTTAAACGCCACTGAATTCATCACAATATTTTTTTTAAAATCACTCCAATAATTAAGATAAAAGAACATCGTGATTAACATTAAGAAGAAGATAATCCTAACTACACGAATCCGTTTCTCAACAATTCGCAGACTTTAAAACCGATTCAAAGACGCATTTTGTCAGGAAGAAGAATCCCCAATACATTCCGATTGTAAGATATCAAAACCAAGAACACAACCGTGCTTCATCCATCAAGCAAGAAAACCAATTGATTTCAACGTTAAGAAGTACCTGAAGAAGTAGCCATTGTGGAGTAGCAGATAAAATCCGAAAACTTCCGAAGTTGCAGCTTTGAATCGATAGCTATAACCGCAGAAATAAAAAAAATTCAACAATATAAACCCTCGATTGAAGTAACTAGGAAGAGGGAAAATTCCCAACTGAATCGCAAGACCTATCCGACCTTTCTATTGGTTGTCTGAGCTGCAGGTCAATCTCCTACTATACTATACTAGAATATTGCCGTGCCTTAGGGCACGGGCTTGCACAGTTCTGAGGGCTGAAGACGATAGTGGAAGGGTACAATTATCATAATATATGCACTTACTTTTGTTCGAAAAGTTACAAAACCGTAGTAACATCAGACAAAAACCGTAGTGAGATGAATCCCCAAAGGTATATAGCCAAGTAAGGACCTCCTTTCTGCAAAAAAGGGAGGTGGAGCAATTGCACTGCATACGGATAGAATATAACCAAGTAGTATTGTGGCAGAAAAAAAAATCTATGGCTGCCCTTGGGTTCCACTCCTTACGCATAAGCATGTGAATGCTGTACGTAGCAATACCTGAACAATAATGATGATAGCAGCCACGATAGGTGGGCCAATCACAATAGCTAAGACAATTCCTTTGATCATATCCCTGAAGAACAGCCATATCGTTTGCTGCACAGAAATCAAAAATCAATAAAAATTAAAAATTTGTGCTGAGATCTGTGCAAATATAACCAAATTGTCAAAGTAACAAATGAACCTTATTAAAGCCATGCCGAGCCTCGATGATAAAAGTGGAGTACAAAGAAAATGGCAAATCAGTTATCTGCACCAGATTGTAGAAACAATCAATTAGATGAAAGAATAAGAATGAAACTGGCGAAATTTGTTGTCAATGTGGAACAAACATGAAAATCGTATATGACATAGATGCGGAAACATTGACTAATTGCTAGTTGAGACCAAGAACACAGTACGAAACAGCTGCCCATAAGCATTTTGTCAATCACCGACGTAGAACAAGTGGAACTCAAATATGCACCTGTGACCAAAACATAACACCAGCTAAAAATGCAAGAGTGTGGCATATCTCATTTTCTGCATCAATACGAGCATACAACAGAACCTCTCCAGACTTCTGCAGTTCCAAGAAAACAAAAGGTATTAAAAAAAGAAGACAAGTCAACAGCAAGTTCTATTTCAAACAAATAATTCTTGGTAGACCAGGACTCACCTTCCAAAACCAAGGTAGCACCCCAAAGTACAAAATGGCAGAGTCCATGAGTATGGTTGCGAGTTCGAGAACAAAATGAAAATAGCTGACAGCAACAAAGGGTAAATTACCAATTGAAAGCTCGTTAGGTAAGAAACATGCAACGCTATTACAAGTTCTTACACCACCAGTGAAAAGAAGGGACCAAACCTTTTGTCAAGGCTATAAGCCCGGGATTTCTCAAACTTCTCTTGACTGATTGCTCCAACCAACGGCTTTGGAAGAGTTGGCAACTTTAGAGCAGTGTGCTGCCGAATATCAAGATATGTCTCAAAAATATAAACTGTTACCATAAAACCTGAAAAAAAAATGATGCCCGCTAATGATTAAATTGAATGAGAAGCACAAGCGTCCACAAGCTTTAAAGGCATATATACATTCAATTAATAGAGTAGCTAGAAGACAATGAAGATTTCATTTAATGTATGCACATTGCTTCTACATCAGCCTAGTTCATCAGTTGGCCATCATTCTCAATTTGAATGGAAGGTGAAGCAAAACTTATCTAATAAATTTTATGCTTACAAAGCCATCCAAAGTGGCAACACGAGCTCCAGTTCCAGACAAATGATTGTCCAACAAATATCTCAACATGACACAGTGACTAGAGGCTCTGATATGGCACATCGACGGGAATCAAATGGCATGCATAACCAATCGATTGAAACCCCTCCAAATACCCAAACTCCGATTCCACCAATTACTCAGAAAACCAAGAGTGGAACAGCGGAAGGGAGCACAAAAAATTCAACTCGGGAGCATGACACGTGAAAAGAAATACTTGAAACCGAATCTCCGTCAGGCTTTAACATAGATGTCCAAGAATTTCAGTTCAACCAAAGGAATAGCAAAAACAATAATATTAGAAAAAAAATAAAGATTCATCCTATATATTGTACGTCCCGGTCCACGTATATTCTCAAAATGTAGAGGCAGAAATGCGTATACAAACAAAGTGAAAATACGCACCAACTACCGCTTCCATGAAGGCGAACGCCATAACCTGGAGAAGAAAGGGCCCTCGCTTCTGAAATGGATTTTCAGTGTGAGAAGCCTTGATGTGTGTGTAATTCTCTATTAACGGGTCGGTAAAACCCATTGTAATTGGGCCGGTAACAAAATAAGTTGGATCGGTTACTAAAGGAAAAAAATAGTTAGGCTAAGGGGTGTTTTGTGCAACTTTCTTATGCTTATAATTAGCTTATAAGAACTTTTTTTCAAAAAATCAAAAAATGAGGAGTTATTTTTTGAAAAAATGTGCTTATAAGCCAATTATAAGCATAAGAAGGCTGCGCAAAACAGGACTAAGTTGAAAGATGAGAGTTGTTGTAATTTAAAGAATTTGTGAGAGAAAATACAAGATTAGAACTCTTGCCAAAAGTTTGTCTATTATTTTCATTAGAATCCTCTATATATAGTATATATAGAGAGGTTTATGACCGGGAGTTAAAAAAGACATAAAAATCTTGAAACGGTCACAATCAATACACATTTATATATATTTATGTGTATTTACAACACTCCCATTTGATTGACCAAATTTCAATGATACATACTTTTATAATTTCCTTGAGTAAGGATCTTTTATGCTCCTCTCATTGAGTTATTATGGATTCAAGTGCATGCCAAAGTTGCCTCATTATAAAACCTTGTTTAGAAAAAACCGGGAAAAAAACCTAAGCGAAGGAAAAAGAGTACAACTACGCATTGTTTCTCCCCCTCAAAAGTATGTGTGAGACGTCTTATACCAATATTAGATACAATTTATTTAAATACAGTTTTAGGTAATGAATTCGTAAATAAATCGGCTAAATTTTTACTTGATTTGATCTATGTCTATTTCTCCATTTGTCTGCAATTCATGTGTGTAGAAGAACTTCAAGCATATATGCTTTGTTCTGTTACTTTTGATGTATCCTCCTCTGAGTTGAGTGATGCGAGCAGCACTGTCTTCATATAATATTTCTGGCGTGTCTAATATATTGGATAGATCACATGTTGTGCGGATATGTTGAATGATTGTTCTCAACCAAACACATTCTCTACTCGCTTCATGTATTGCAATAATCTCTGAGTGGTTGGATGATGTGGCCGTCAATGTCTGCTTAGTAGATCTCCATGAAATTGCAGTACCACCATAAGTGAAAACATATCCGGTCTGAGATCGTCCCTTGTGCGGGTCAGAAAGATAACCTGCATCTGCATATCCAATTAACTGTGATTTTGTATCACAGTTATAAAATAATCCCAAAATTGGGGTGCCGCTTAAATAGCGGAGAATATTCTTGATACCATTCCAGTGTCTCCGAGTCGGAGTAGCACTATATCTTGCAAGGAGATTGACTGACAAAGCTATGTCTAGTCTCGTACAATTTGCAAGATACATTAGTGCACCTATGACACTGAGATATGATACTTCAGGATCAAGTATCTCTTCATCGTCTTGAATAGGACGGAATGGATCTTTCATTATATCTAGTTACCTTACCACCATGGGTGTAGATAAAGGATGTGCATGTTCCATGTGAAATTTCTTCAGGACTTTCTTTGTATATGTTGTTTGACTCACAAATATTCCTTTTGAGACATGCTCAACTTGTAGGCCTAGACAAAATCTTATTTTGCCAAGATATTTCATTTAAAATTCATCTTTTAGATATGTTGCAGTCTGATTGAGCTCCTCTGGAGTCCCAATAAGATTAAAGACATCTACATAGACTGCTATTATAGCAAAACCATATGTGTATTTCTCAATTGGGATGTTAATATGTATAATTGAGGGCCACGTGTAATTCTTTCTTATGCAAACAATCATACGACCGTCCAAGTTACATTTGAGGTAAGTAAGATAAGGAAAGAATTAGTTGCTAACTTAGCTATCCTTTGTAAGTTAATTCTCAAAGATAAGGCAAGTATAAACATTTTAGTAAGTTACTCAGGACTCATGGTCATTTTTCAAAGGTCAAATTGCATAATCAACTAAGGTTATTTAATTATATCATTTCTGACACCCGAGCCTAGAGGCGCTCAATAGAACCATCAGGTAGGTACTTTGTGTGAAAACCCACTTGGAGCCCACAATATTGACATGAGAGGGGCAAGGAACAAGATCCCAAGTCTGATTTTGATGCAAAGCAGCAATTTCTTCATCTATGGCAGAGATCCAAGCCGGATGCTTGGCAGCAAAACGAAACCCGCGAGGTTCCGTGGAGGCCAGGCGGAACAGTATCACAGTAATCTGCAAAAATACTAGAACGAAGCACACCATCTTTGGCACGAGTTACCATGGAATGAGAGCCAACCACGGTCGATGGGAGAGGAGAGGTGGTGGTAGGTATATCAGAAGAGGAAGGGATAGGGGGAAATATCGGGAGATGATGGAGAAGGGTCAACAGGAGCTGGCACAAGGGGTGGAGGAAAAGGAGGACAGAGAAAACAAGGAAGGGTGGGAAGGGATGTGATGGGCGAGGAAAGAGGATGTAGGGGGGCCAAAGAATCAGGATCAAGAGGCTCAAGAAAGACAGAGATATCAAGATCAGCAAGGGATGGAATGGGTGAAGAGCTGTGATAAGGAAAGCAAAGTTCATCGAACCGAGCATGCTGAGAGATGTAAAGACAAGAAGAAGATGGATCAAGACAACAAAAACCCTTATGAGAAGAACTATAACCAATAAATACACAAGGAAGACTCCGAGGTGAGAGTTTATGTGGAGCATAGTCTCGTAGACAGGGAAAAACACGACAACCAAATGAATGAAAATGATCATATCTGGGGAAAAAGCCATAATGAAGTTCAAAAGGAGAGGTACCTTTCAGGAGAGGCGATGGCAACCGATTTATGATGTAGGTCGCTGTACTAAACGCTTCAACCCAAAAACGAAGGGGAACATAGGAGTGAAAAAGAAGTTTGAGACCCATCTCGGTGAGATGACGGTGCTTACACTCAGCACGACCATTTTGAGCAAGGGTATATTACGAAGATGAGTTTGAAACCTATGGTTGGTAAATTCAGTACCACCATCACTTTAAAAATTTTGAATCGAGGTGGAAAGCTATTTTTCAACAAAGGTTTAAAAATGACAAAAAAAAATGTCAAAAAATTCAGATTCGTAAACCTAGAAAAATCATCAATAAAGATAATATAATAACGATAACCATGTAAGGAAAGCACAGGAGACGACCCCCATAGGTCACAATGGATCAATTCAAGTGCCCAAGAAGCGCGATGATCACTCGGTACAAAAGGCAATCGATGACTCTTGGCCATTTCACAAGGTACACAAAAATGAGGGGTCGGGGGGCATAGAAGTAAGCAAAATATTAATCATTAATCTGCTACCAACTCCAGTTCTCAATAATGTCTTAGCGGTAGGTTGATGTGTCAGAGGAAATCTTAGAAATAGTCAACCCCACAATCTTCTTCTACTTCTTATATCACATGGAGAATAGACATTCAAAATTCTACCAGGAGTGTGGCCATTGCTGTGACCATGAATCATTAATAAGCACACAATATAGCCTGGTGCGCACCCTGGCATCTGGAGTAGACTATGTATACTGGCAACCCAAAAGTGGAAAGTCAATAAGCAAGGCAATGAAGAAGAAAGAGAGTGAAGCAACTGATTCGAGGGCAAAACATTGATTTTATTAGCCTGCAAGAGACAAAAATGGAAAGTATAGACAAACGTTTGTGTGTATATCTATGGTATGATACAGATTTTGACTGGATTTCCGAAGGTCTTGTCTACCTCCATATCTAAAATATAAAAGTCAGCAGGAAAAATAAAAGTATTAACCATGACAAGCACATCCTCAACTAGACCTTTAGGAAATGCAATAAAAAGAGGATGTCAATGTATGTTTCGCCAGTATACTGTGTGCATGAAAAAATCTTGTTAAATCTCATTATTATTATAGCCGTTGAATACTTCATGAAATGGGCAGAGGCTGAAGCCGTAGCCAAAATAATGGAAAGAGATATAATTTGTTTCCTATGGCGACACATCGTATGTCAATTCGGGGTACCACGAGTTCGTTAGTGGATTAATTTTTAATCCTCGCCATACATGTAAACATGGTTTTGAAGCACCTATGGTTTTGTTCCATGATTTTATAGAACTCTTTCACTCAACCTTTATATACAAAGCGTGAGCGCGGATCAACCTTCCTTACCCTCCCACTTCGAGGCAGACCCCTAACCAGGCAAGTAGAAGATCTTGTTATCCGAAGGAGTGAGCGCGGAAGAATTCCACGATGATACTTTCAGATCGAGGAAAACGTATTCTTCTGCGCTCCTTTGGGAATACATTTAACCAAGGCCCCAAAGAAATTTGACTATAAATATTATTTATACTTAGTGTGTAAATATATGTGGAAAGTGTTTTTATGGGTGTTGCAAAGCCAAGGACACAGGTAGGCAAACGATTAATGAGATATGTGGTGGTAGCCACAGTGGAAAAAAAACAAAAAACTACAAAGAGAATCAAAGACAAAATAAAGTATAGTCGGTATTTCAAAGGATAGCTAAGTAATTGCTTCTATTCAAGGATAGAGGTAGCTACCCCATACTGAAACAAGAGAATATCTTGAAAAATCCAGCATGGTCATTCACTACGTGCTGGCTCGCTCCTAAATCAACAATCCATTTAGGAAATGTGTTAGCAACTAATGCATGGGAGCAAACGCATAATTTGGTGATAGGGAGAGTAAGTTACCTTTTTAAGCTCAGAGCAGTCCCGAGAATAGTGGCCTTTCTATAGTGTCCAGTTATCCAGCAAACAGAAGTACAATCATCTTCTTCTTCTCCACATTAGTCCTCTTCTGCAGATTTTTTTGTAGGCCTAATCAATGGTGTACTAGCCAAGGATTTTTGACACCAAGTGCTTCGACTTAGGATACACCATATCATATTAAGGCTTGGTGGAGGGCAGTTTGTGTCGGGGGGAAGGGCATAACTACCTTTCTAGCTCGGATTGCCGCACGCCCTCATCCATTTCGCCTGGTGGGGTGGAATAGCCCAATGGTTAACCATATATGGGGAATCAGCTAGCAGAAAATAGGTACAAAAGACAAGTATGAAATGAGGGTCGGAGAGGAGGAGAAAAGGCTACGGAATTTATGATTTCCTTGTAAGAGATCATGATGAAGTCTTTGATCAAAGCACGAGTATGATTAGAAAAGAGTTTATATAATCAATACTCAAAGTCCATAATATCCGGTACAAGTAATCTTTCGCATATATTTAAAAACAATGACAAATAATCTTTATATGTTAGATTGGGATATAAACAAGAGGAAGAGATAATAATTACACGGGAAGTAGTTCTTGAAAGGGATAGTATCCTTATATGATTATTCTCAAAACTTGGGTGACCATGATATGTTGTTAGATGTCACTCATGGTCTATGGACATGAATTAGGGATTAATGAATATGATTGTGTTAATTCATGGTTCATTGCAGAGCTATTGAGAACCTATAGGATCACACACATTAACATCAAACACTTGAGGGCTCAAAATGTAATTAAGGTAAAGTATTGGGACCAAAATGAAGTTGACAAAACTTCAAGGACTTGTTTGTAATTATAAGATCATAATTGCAATAATCAAAAGATTTTGGGATGTATATTTAATACATCAAAACTCCATGTTAGTTGGATCAATGATGGAATCCACTAAATGAGTTAGTAGAAAATTACTACATTTTCATATATGAGATATCTGAAGTTAGTGACATTTTTTTCCCAATTGAATTACATGCATATGATGCATATCCAATGAAATTACATGCAATGAGGTGTTCATAATAAGCAAGAGATCATGATGAAGCCTTTGATCAAAGAAAGGCTTAAGAACTTACTTCTCATTTTCTGGGTGCGTACATAGGGGCGGAGCAAGGATTTGGAGGGAGGGGGGACAAATTTTTGGGTTTGAACATAGTGGGTCGGGTCGGGTCGGATCGGATCGTTTTAAACTGCAAAAAAATTTAAATTTTTTTTTGAATTTTAGCAAAAGGTATAAGAAAATTTAATAAATTTTATGTGAATATATGAAAATATATTGATCAATAGAAATATACCACAAGAATCTGATTTTTTTTTTAATTTGACAGATAAATATTTAAAGTAAAAAGATTTTTAATTTTTTTTTTATATCAAGATTTTCAATTTACAAAATATAATTTTTTAACTACAATCTCAAAAACAAATATATTAAATAAATATTAAAATTGACCAAAAAAATATAAAATAATATCTATTAAATGTTCTACCTCAATTGAACAAATATGTTAAATGCTTTAGTGGTTGATTCACAGAGCTTCAATTCTGCGAACGGATGGGATGAGGGTTCGATTCCCAGGTTTAGCAGATTTTTTGATTTTGATGGGTAAAAGAGAACAGAAAAAGACGCCAAAGGGATTCGAACCCAGGATATGCGAAATTGAAAACACGTCAATTGCCGCTGAGCTATGCAGGCTTCTATTACACATGTAAGAACAAAAGGCATTAGATTATCTATGTAGTGGGGACCAAATTCAAAAACAAATTACATGTAAAGTTTTTATTTTAAACAATTTTAGGGGGGAATCATGGCCCCCCTGTCCCCCACCCC
>JAOWBN010000018.1:47452-58468 GCA_028565015.1 Pinguicula moranensis | reverse complement strand
CGTAGTGCATTCTAACCTTGAGAGGATTGCTAAAACATGTGCAGTTCCGTGCCCTCAGGGCACGGGCAATACCTAGTGCTCTGTAAATAGACTAGGGTGAAAAACAAACGGTCTAATAATTAACCAATTTACTGAATCAAACAATTAAAAAATTTCAATTATTATCGTTTTTTTTCATCTTTATTTTTTATTTTATTTATAAAATAATACTATTTCAGACTTCAATGTAAGAAAAATAATTTTTTCTCTATTTCATAAATTAAAATTTTGACTTTTGAGCCTCATAAACTAAAATTTTAATTTTTGATATTTCGTTTTTTTATAATTTAACAATCATTTGTCTAAATTTCACTTGATGAAATAATAATATTATTTTAAATAAGTATTCTTAACAATAAATATTCAATTAACCAAATAACAACGAAAATGTTTTAATTATTCAATTATGTGAAACCATATTTTTTTTGGTAGGTAATATGTAGTACCCTGTAACTCCGACTAATTCATAAGTGACAAAGCCAGATTAATCCCAATGCAGAAGCCCTACTGACACTTAGCAAGCCAGATGATAGTTGACAGAATAGCGTTCCACAATATTACCACTGAAAATCAATTCCGCAAACCTCCTGACTAGTCAGGAAATAGCGAATCGCTGAGACAAATTAGCTGTCTGACTGAAATCATATGTAAACCTTCTTCCATATACCACACCGAAAAATAAATCAACTCTTAACATAGATGGATGCAAACTTTTAAAACTCGCAATTTCCAGAACTAGAAGTACCATTACACAAATTACACATTACATCGCCAAATAGAATAGAGCCGACTCTGGAAAAGTTCTTTATGCCTTGCTATCAATACTCATGGTCTCAACAGTATGTTCAGTAGTTCCATTCTGCATTGCCAACAAGTAGGTAACACAAATAAGCTTCAAACTTACATAGGAGAAAAATGAGAAACAAGAATTGCACGAACAGGCTGAACTCACATTTGTATCCACTGACTGGATCTTGTTCAATTTTGCAAACATATTACCGTAGAACTTGGCATCCTTCTTGTTGTACTCCTTTACCTTCTGCTTCAGGGACTTGTACTCGAGTTTCAGATCCCTTTTTCACGGGAAGAGAAACAAATGAGAAGATATAGAGATTCGTTTTCTGAGTACAAAACATATTGGGATGGGATGATATACTTAATAGAGTTCTCCAGAATGAATACCTGTTGTCTGGGTCGATTTCAAGAGCTTTTTTTATATCCAATTCTGCCAAATCCAGGTCTGCTTGATTCATGTATGACTGAGCTCTCCGGTACAATGCCTTCACGTTTGTGCTATCAAGCTCCAACACCTTCAAAAGGTCAAACAACATGTTTGTAATGGTTGCATCTAAGTATATGTGGACAAAGCAGATTCATTCATCTACCTTAGTGCAAAGCTTCTCCGCCTCTTTATAATCCTTCAACTTCAACTTGCATGCTGCATTATTCAAGTTGCAGGTCACCTTTAACGCCTTGGACTGTTTCTTTTCCTCCTCGCTGAATGAAGTGTCATATTCAATATACTTCACAGCCTGAGAGTAAGGTCGATAATGTAAGTAACAGTTATGAGAGGCCTGCAACGCAGTCATAACACAGGTGCAAACTTAAGAAAGAATCTACCTTTTCATATCTCTTGGAGGCTCTTGCATACTTTCCAGCTTTAAATAATGTGTTCCCTTCTTCCTTTTTCTTGCCGGCAGCCTCAACCTTTTCTTGGGTATTCATGTCCCAGGATTCCTTCTCCTGAATCACAGAGAATCTAGTTCAGTGTCCTGAGCTTCGCTCCTTAACTTAAGGATATGTTACAAAATTGAATATAGCTAACCTTTTCAAAAGAGACGAGCTCGACTTCATAATATACAGTTGAGTTGGGAGGAACTAAGGCCAACTCCTGTTTTGATTCGGTCGAACCGAACGCATACTCTGGGGCGATGGTCAATAGAGCCACTTCTCCTTTCTTCATAGTGATGATAGCTCTATCCAACCCCTCAATAACTTGCTCTGTCAAGAAAATAAGTTAGCTAAATGCAGGAACCGGCAAACATTCATATCCAATGGAAAATTGCACAGGGATAATACCATCATCTGTTTTGAACTCGAATAAATCTTCGCCTTCTGCATAACCTTTCTTAGTAAAAATAGTGCCATCCTGCAGTTTTCCAGTAAGTTTCACTGCACAACATGAAACATAGTATTGGAATGCTGCCACGAAGTATTTCACTTGAGGAAAACAAATTAGGAAACAGTACGCGTGTTTATTACATTTCACAATAGCTCCTTCATTTGGTTTCTCATATCCCTCCCCTTCAGTCAGTATCTTCTTCAATACTTTTTTGTCATCTGTGACACTGGAAACTGTCTTCCAGGAAACCAACTCCAGAGTTATATTCAAGTTAGCACTAGGTGGAACAGCTCGATCATCACCGGAGGCAGGTTTTCCTTTCTCACCGAATCCATCTGCACAAGAAGAAAGTGAGTATTACAACCAAGATTCCTACATAACTTATACCAATTTAGGTGACAAGCAACAAGTCACTTACATTGAGGTTTAACAGTCAGAAGCACCTTTTCGCCTTTCTTCATTGTTTTCACGGCCTTAGCAATTGCGGGACAGAAAAGGCCTGGAAATAAAATAAAATTTTAAACATAAACTAAAAGGAATAATAGCGTTTGGTGGATTGGAATGGCCATTCAGGAACATACCTTCTTGGACAGTGAATTCAACACCATCTGATTTTGAAACAACAGTTCCATCATCCAGTTTCGCCTCATACTTGACTGAATCAAAGGTTAAGTTGCAGTTAGTGCTAATTTAGTTTGTCTACACGTATTCGAACAGTGTAGACCCACGTACCAAGAACTTCATCAAGATCTTTGGGATTCTCCCACTTTTCACCCTCCTTGACAACCTTCTTAAATATTCCACCATCCTTACAGATGTCCTTTACACTGACCCAGGATAGCAATTCAACATCAAACACTAAAGTAGCATTTGGAGGAATGGTGGGCGGGGAACCAGATTCACCATATGCCAACTCCGCCGGTATGGTGAAGATTGCATTCTCACCCTTCTTCATTGTTTTTATACCTATATCCCATCCCTTTATGACTTGCCCTGTAGGGAAAATATAACATGAGCGTCGACCTTTTAGCCAAACCAGTAAATGTAGCATTTGAACAAACATGCTACAATACGATGATAAGGGTCAAATTTGACTAAGATGAGCACCGCAGAAATTTTCATTTTAGCTTCCAATTTAAGCTGGTAAGAGCGTCGCACTTAAAGCTTTCAAACAACTAAATGCAACATAGGATAGGCATGCTGTCATACACTGGTAAAAGCGATTGGTTTAATGATGTGTATCATAAACTGGTAAGAATGGATTTAGAATGATAATCATCAGACATGTTACTTCCAGTCCAATTAGACACCAAATGCAGGGTAAGAGCATAATCAAAACTGTTTCCATCATTATCGCAATCAGATCGTAGAATGCAACACGAATCATCAACAACATAAAGAGAATCAGCCTGTGCTAACCTTGTCCGAGAGTGAACTTGAAAGGCTCCGCTCTATCCCTACTGGAATCAAATTTAGTGCCGTCGAGCAGCGTCCCAGTGTAATGAACTGTACACAAATACAAATCCTAAACGCTCAACAACAAAAACAGCAGAAATCAACCAATTTCATCAGCATAAACAAAACAATAATCCACAAAATCACCTTCAACTTCATCCCCATTGTCGGGCTTATCCCATCCTTCCCCTTCTTTCACAAGCTTCTTCTTCAGACCTCGATTGTCTATCTCTTTCTCCTCCCCGACCTTCATGTAGGTGGAACCCTCCGGTAGATCCATGTCCTCGTCCATCATTTCCTCGGCCGGCGGCATATCAAAATCGTCCTCCATTGCAGCTTAGATCAAGAAAAAGGCTATCGAACAGAGAATTCAAGATTACTTCGCGTAAATGGACGCAGATGTTGCTAGATAATTTTCTGGCAAGAAGAAAGGGATGGAGTGAAGGGTGCTTAAAATAAGCTGTTTGGAGTTCTAGAGAGTTCTACGAGGATTTAGCCTAGGCGAGCGGGTTTCGTTTAGTGTGGAGAAAGGCCAAGATCATTCCAGAATTCAATGAACTTGGAAGTGTTTTAAATAATTAAATCCATAATTGATTTGATTTAACGCAGATTTTTATTTGTCTTTGTCATTCGACATTTCGGGACGAAAATAAATTAATTTCATTCCCATTCTACAAATTTTTGAAAATGAAAAAACGATTTTTTTGAACTAAAGTCCCGAATTTGGAGATTTCGGGACTTCAAAAATCTCAAATTCTAAATTCATTTAAAATTAAAATTTGAGACGAGAATATATTCCTGTTCCCATACTCCGGGATGGAGCCAAAATTTTTATCGAGGGGGCAAAATTTTTCTTCAGTAAAGTAGATCGGGTTGGGTTGAATCGGATAAGGATTTTTACTGAGAAATTTTTTAGTAGAATGCTTATAGAGCCTTAGTGTCACCCGATAATACATTCGTAAATGGTAAATGATTGGGTAAATATGAATTTTAAAATTAGAACAATTTTAAACAATTTTTTTAAGAATGGAAAATTAGTCAATCTATCCATTTTTCTAGGGTAATTTATCAAAAAATATTAGATAATACAACAAGAATTATAAATTAAAAAACAATGATAATCCGTACAGATATATAGTAGGAGTAGAGGCAAAAAAAAAATTTATTTTTTTAAATAGAGAACAAACTTGAAAGAAAACAAAAAAATTTTAAATTTATCTCTAATTTTTTAAGAACCCATTTACTATTAATCCCATCTTACGGCAATTTTAAAGCGTCCTTCGGCATGTATATACGGCAGGGGCATTCCAAAAGAGCTAGGCTGGAAAATAATTAAGAATGTAATGTTGTATTTAAGACTACCTATTTCAAGTGAATTTGAGTGACGGAAGTAATAGGCTTAGATTAAAACTCATTTTTTTCTAAAATAAATAAAATATTACATTTAATTTTTCTATGTTTACTTATAATATCATTTTTATAAATAAATAAAATTTAACTACAAATATTATTTACTGCAAATATCATTCCTATAACTTTAATTATTTTATTTATAATTTTCTCAAACCCTCCAAAATCACAACATTAAAAAGAAAAAAGAATAAAGAATAAATTCAGGAGTGAGGGGTGACTGCCCCCCTTGGCACCCCCTAAAAAATAATATTTTTAATACAATATCTTTTAAATAAAATTGAATTCCTCCCCTTCAGGCATGCATCCAATCCAGAATCCTGACTTCTGAAATGAGTGTTTTACTCTGGATGGAAGCTCCAAACTAACTTATTCTTGTTAACGCACATATAAACCACAAGAGATGTTTCCAGTTCTAACAGTATCCAAAACTCTACTACAATTTTGGAGCCGAATCCAATAAAACAAAACCCAGATCGTGCATGATGTGATTGTTTCGAGTTAGAAACTCAAGGCAAGAGGTGGGCACCCCCAAAAATTCTACTCATTCTTATCTAACGTTTAAATTGGGAAAAAAAGGCAACTGGTGAGCTAGGCTTTACCATTTATAGCTCGCTATCGTCTGCTTCTTCATCTTCTTCATCGATCAGAGTTTTCCCATTCACTCCTACTAGCTCAGTGTCAAAAATAAGTGTTGCTCCACCTGTAAGACTTGGTAGTTAGATTGGAACTCAGTATTTTATGACCCCGAAAAGAAAAGGTATTTGAGTTGTGGAGTTTAGTCCAGTAGAAGAAGCAAGGAGCTCATGGTATGATCATTTGATAGTTAAGCATTTAAGGCATTGAACAAAGAAAAGGGAGAGGATAGATCTCACTGACATGGTATCTTTAACTGTAAAATGAGGAGACACATGGAGTATATGGACTTAAGGTTAAAGAGCTCAGAGTAAAGAGCTTAAACATGAAGTTTTGCTTTGTTACCTGGGATGGTGGGTGGCGATCCTTGATCTCCATAACCGAGTTTGGACGGAATTTTCAACTTTCTTTTCTCTCCGACGCACATTCCCAGTATTCCTTGATCCCACCCTGCAAAGGAACAGTTTTCTTCTGAGAACGGGAGGCATAAAATCTGGACTCATTTAGGGTCAAGTGTCTCATGTCTCAAGTCTCAAGTCTCAAGTCTCATCATGTTCTTTTCTATAAAAGTAAAATCAGAAGGCGGAATTTGTTGCCTTTAATGTACCATTGGCTCTAGCATACAAATATGAAGACATATGAAGACATCTTTACTATTAACAGAAAAGGAAAACGAGATTAGAGAAATCCATTAACTAGCCTTTGATCACTTGGCCGGCACCAAGTTCAAATTCAATTGGATCCCCCCTTTCAAAGCTCGAATCAAAAACAGTTCCATCAGTAAGTTTTCCCTGAAAAACATACAAACCAAAGCATCTATATCAATGAGTAGAAGTCCAATTACTTCATCAAGATCAATAGTGATAGCATACAAATCAAAGCATCTATATCAATTATTATAACCGTGTAGAAACCAAGTGAAATGCATGATGCACGAGGCTGAAACTGTCTATTTTCCCTGATTTAGCATTACAAAGTTGAAATACAATTTCAAGAAAATCCTTTTGGTAAAGGTATGAATTCAAAATATAAGAATCTTGAGATTCATGGTCTCCCAGCTTAAGAAATAGATTTATACATAGCAATATTCATAAGCAGAACTCCTCCTATTGCTTCTGGGATCTATGATAGTTGACAAGAATCCTAAATTTGGCTTACCCGATAGTGTACTTTAACACGATCACCTTTGTGTGCCTGAACTTCACAAGTTTCTGGCTTGTACTGCAGCAATACGAATAACACTAAATATCAAAAGGAGGGACATAAAGATTGAAGGAAATGGCTGTATACACAGTCTGAAATAGCTACATTATCAAAGCCTCTGCGACCTGTACACTAAACCTGTACAGCTGCAAATGAATTTAATTTCACAAATACTATAGTTCTACACATCTATTTTACATGACAGAGATCAAATTTAACGGCCTAGTCCCTCCGCAACAAGTTCTCATATCACTGAAATCAAACTAAATCAAACCAAACCAAAAATACCCAATAAATCCAGCACTTACGCAGGGTCTGGTATTCTCATATCATTGAAGAGTAACACACATCTATGATATCGAGGGTCAGTAAAATTACAAGTACCACTCAGTAGCAGAAACTCTTTTAGCAGAAGATATACACACTAAAATACCTTCACGCCAATCTGTAGATCCTTTACTTCTCCTGATTTCTTAGCCGAACCTGAACAACCCAAAATACTATCATACATCAATAAAAAAATAATAAAAAATTGAACCGATTCAATAAAACAGATCTGTCTAACTCATTATCCAAATCTAATCCACTTCAACCAGTAGAATTGAAAAAAAACACGATTGCCAGTCGATTCAAGTAAACCTGGTTTACCTATAGCAATAAAAGCGAACAGAAGAGCACCAACAGCGACGTTCAAAGCATAACTATACTTCATTTTGAATAATTTGATCTTTCTTCTTTTCCTTCCGATCTTGTATCTGTCTAGAAATAGCAGAACGGTACCCCCAACTCGATATTACAGAGTGTACCAATCAGATAGTGCCATGTCAGCCAGTGACGTGTCGAACATACTTGACTTAGCCACGTGGCTTAACCTAATGTGAGTTAGTCAAAACTTGAGCTAAGAGTGGGGAGTGTTATATTGACACAAAGTTTTACACTATTCGTGACAAAAGTCTATGTTTAGGGTCCGTAGGGTTTAGGATTTAAGGTTTAGGATTTAAATTTTTAGATATTTAGGTCTTAGGTTTTAGGGTTTCGAATTTAGAGCTTAGGGTTTAGGGTTTTTTTGGATTTATAATCTTAAACTCTAAAATTAAACCCTAAAATGCATAAATTTAAAAAAAAAACTAAACCCTAAGCTCTAAAATCTAAACCCTAAATTCCAAGACCTAAATATCTAAAAATCTAAACCCTAAATCTTAAACCCTAAACTCTACGGACCCTAAATATAGACTTTTTTTATAACAAGTGCACGAATGGTGTAAAACTTGGTGTCAGTATAACGCTCCCCATTAAGAATTGATTGTTATGTTTCTTATCTATTAAAAAATTGATTTTTTTATTAAAGTATTGCATAAAAGTATTTTAAAATTTTAATTCTACTTTTATTTTTATTTTTATTTTTTAGTCAAAATTTATTTATTTTCAAAGTAGTCATAGACTAATTTTCTTTTCGCTTTTTAAGTTTAAGGATAATTTTATAAATAAATTAAATTTATCTTAAAATATTTAATTATAAATACTATTTAATTATCTTAAAAAATTTGATTACAAATATTATTTTTATAACTTTTTTTTCTCTTTTTCATAATTTTTCAAACTCAAAAAATACAAAATGAGAACGAGAAGAATATTCAAAACCATAAGCAAAAGTATAAAATAATTAAGATACAAAACAAACCCTTAACAAATTGCAATGTAACTTAAAACGGATAAGATCTTAAAACTGTTAAGGTGAATAAACACTAAAAAAAGTAATTTATTTTTTAATAAGGTTATTAAAATAACTTATTTTTAATAAAATTTATGAAATAACTTATTTTTCAGTTACCTTGTAAGGTAAATACGGTATTCACAAAATATGCTTATTTGGTCAATTTTAAATTATTATAATCAAATAACATAAAATAACCTAATAAAATGGCTAAAATGACTTATTGTGAAGAAAGCATGTTTGTATCACGTTCCACGGGCCTCATGGGCCCGCGTTTGACCCAATCCATATGTTGTGGGCACCGTGCATGAGTCCCTGTGAATTAATCGATTATTTCGGTAGTCGAATACAACAAGTTATAAAAAAAACTAATAAAATGGCTAATAAGTCGACACTAAACAAAATCTTACCTTCTATAGACATGAAGATGTAGGCGAGCAGGGTTAACCAAATCCCCATGGACATGTCGGGTTGAGGAGGACTCAATCTGCCTTGAATATAGGGGTGACCATTCGAGATTTTGAGACGGCCGACGGGAAATGATTGTTCCTGTTCCCGCCCTGAAAATTTTCGAGAATGGAAAATGGTTTCCGTTCTCGAACCAAAGTCCCAAAAATTTTGGGACTTCGGGACTTCGAAAATTCCGAATTCTCAATTATAAATTTGCATGAATTTTTTTTGGAAATTTGGAAATTCGGGATCAGAATAAGTTATTCTCGTTCCCGTCCCAAAACTTTTTCTGAAACGAAAAATGGTTATCGTTCCTAAACCGAAGTCCCAAAGTCTCAAAAATTTTGGGACTTCGAAAATTTTCAAATTTTTAAATCCCGAAGCCACCCCTACTAGAATAGTGTTGGCCCGCGATGACTCGTCTTTGATAAAATATATATATATATTCCTTTATTGAAAAATGTTTTGTATAAGCAAACAATATCAAACCGCCCCCATGGGCCATGATGGAGCCGACCACCCTAGCATGGTGGCGGTAAAAAATTACCCGCTTGGCCCACATTGCTACATCCATCAATTAGCTATGTGTTTGTTTTAGATAAGCAAGAATCTTGTATTATGTTTTTTGTTTTATAATATTAGTAATAATATCTAATCAACTAAAGAAATATAGTATAATATTTACAATAGTGGCCACAAGCACATCATTATCCATAACTTTTCATACACAAAGTTGGCCATCTAATCACCCAAAAGAAAGCTTGGATTCTCACGAATAAGGAGATTCATCAGAGTTGGGTTGGCATTTTGGATCATCCTTCATGCAAAATGCAGTACATTGCAATTTTGGATTTACACAGATGATGTGAAGGTTGCACTGAGGAGCATTCATCTATCCTTTCCAGATATACCACACCCTTTTTTCACACGCATTTTACACTAATGGTAGGCCCTACATAGAATGGATGAATAAGATTAGTTGGGCACTGTGTTTAACACAAAATAGGTGGATGAGATGAGTGGGGTCTACTATTCTTGCAAAATGAGTGTAAAAAAAGAGTGTCATATATCATTTTCCTTTCCATCTTCGAATTCTAGATACTCTATATTTTCCAGATACTACATATAAAATGATATTCATTTTGGGCTTAAACTCTCATAGTTTTATTATTGGATTTTTACCCAAAAAAAGTTTTATTCTAATAATTATAGTGTCCATCAATTTATACACTTAATTTTTTCTTATTCTTAGCCATGTGAGACAAGTTCGATCAACATTCCTCCCCTCGAACTCCGGCATCCTCCATTGAACCCAAAACAAAGGACCACCGGAATTCTCTCAAATATCCATAATTCTCGAATCTTAATCGGGGATTTCTCCACACGGCTAACTCCGGAACCTAAACCTAAAGAAGAGTTAGGTTATGAGTGAATTACTACATAATTGCAGGTAGAGGTCGACAATTGGGCGGGTCAAACCTGCCCGTAAAAAAAGGGCTAATGGCTCGCCGCCACCCGTTTAAAAAAGGGCGGCGACGGACCTTGCGTGAAAAATGGGCGGGTCAGTGCGGGCTCAATTTTCAAAAAATGGCCAGACAGGTACCACCCATTTTATTATTTAAAAATAATAAAATACATACAAAAAAATATATATTTAAAAAATAATTAAAAAAATACAAAAACGAGCAGGCCATGAGAGCTAGTAGTCTTAAACGGACGGGCAGGTCCGGCCTATTTTTACAAACGGCACGGGCGGGCTCGACCCATTTTTTTCAATACAGGCGGGGCGGGGCGGTGTTTACCGACCACTAATTGCATGGTCTGGAGTTAATTTATTAGAATCAATCCGACTTCTAGTTTATTATAACTGTTAGCCCAAATTCAAATGACTACTTTTGAGTATTCGATTGAGCCCCTGTTTTGCGCAGCCTTCTTAAAATTATAAGTGGATTATAAGCACATTTTTTCAAAAAATAACTCATCAATC
>JAOWBN010000018.1:28330-41465 GCA_028565015.1 Pinguicula moranensis | reverse complement strand
GTAGGTGAAGACCGGCGGGAGTAGACTGACGGCGGATTGGTGCCGGAGGAAAGCAACGGCGGGATCTTCCTCTATATTTGCCCTAAATCGGAAAATGCGAATGCCGAGGTACAGAGCAATCAAGATACATACGAAGAAGATGGTTATGGATAATAGGGCAATTTTGTTAGGTCCTCGCCGGCTTATTCTATCTTGCGGTGAAAAACAGAGGAACTGTTTCATCGGATGAGATGAATTGTATCCACAGAATCCATTGACAGATCTGCAAGATTTGCAGTTTGAGAAATACAGATATTGCGTATCATTTTCATCCCAGTTCACTTCAAATCCCACAGTCAATATCCCATCAAGAACTCCAAGCAAATCTGTCTGGCATTCCGGCCGGGATTTTTCGCTCCGGTGGCCGGAGAAGGTCCGGCAATCGTGTATAAGGTTAATCGGATTCTTGACGAGCTTGCATTCCATAAAACAAGAGGTGCAATTCGGAAGATTTGTAGATCCGCACGGCCGGAGAAGTGAAAGACGAGAGCACAATGATTCAGAGACCCGGAATGGCGACCCGGAAAATGAAACGGATCTGTTGAGTGTGCAGTTGTTGTGGCTGAGTGTGGAGATAGACTGGATTCGGGTTGGAGATAGTGTGAGGGTGGTTGAGTTTGGATCGTAACGTAGGAGGTCGAAAGAGACGCCGTTGACGGAGATGGTCGCGGCGGCGGACGGCGAGCAGCGGATTTGGAAGGAAGGGTGTCCGCATCCGGGTAGGACGGAAAACGGGAACGGCAGTGGGGAAGTGAAAGGCGGGCATTTGGTCTCCGGTACTGGAGCTGAGCAAAAATGAGATGAGACTAAGGCTGCGAGAAATGACCACAATATGATGACGCACGCGGCGGCGGGGGACGACGGTGGCATGGCGGCGGAGATAAAAGTGGTAGGTTTGTCATAAATGAAGTATCGATCTCCATTTAGTCAACTACTAGTAGACCCCACTTGGAGGGAAAAGAGGTGGCTCACGTGAAGCCCATGCGGATAAAGACAACAAAAACAGACAAGTTCATTTCAAAGTAAAGGAACCTACCAAAAAACATTCAAAGTAAAAGACTCTCATACCCTCCTTTTTATCGGATATTGCCTCTATTGGAAGCCAATAATAGCAACGGTGTGCGTTGTCCTAGTGTCAACGACTCTCGACACACATGGCTTGTCAAGTGAGGTCGATGGTTCGACTCTGACTGGGAGCAATTCTGGCACTATCATCGGGATTAGTCGGATCCCTCTAAGATTTCGACCCGGATATCTAGTGAGCTCAATTACTGATTACCTACCAAAAAACTAGGCTATATTAGCTAGGAAAATAGTATTATTTATAATAATGTATAGCTTCTGTTCCGCCTCTATTGGAAGCCACTAGGCTATATTATAGGTTCGGTTACTGATTACCAGATGGTTCCAGATTTTTTTCCATTGGATGTAAGGTTTCTCACTAAATTTTCTAACCATTTCCTATTTGTCAACATATGAAATTTATTCATCTTTTCTTTCGCAGAGGATACATCTAAGTTGGATAGAGATTATGAAATATTTGAAGATCCTTCAGAGAATGGAGAACAGATTGATTTTGTTGACTATGGGTGGGCGAGTATCGGAACTTTTGATGACCTAGATAGGATATTTAGGTAACTCAAAATCCTATTCCTATTTATGTGTTTTAGTATTTTTCATATGTTGAAATTGTGTTGTGTGATAATATATTGACATGCATTATATTGGAACCTGCAGAATCGTCCAGTTAATAACTAAGATACATAGTACAGGAATCTGTTCTATCTATAGTTGTTTTGTTATAGATTTCAGGATATTTGCAATCCCGTGCCCTGAGGGCACGGGCAATATACTAGTAACTAATAAGTGGCTGGCTGTGCAAATTCGAAACCACTACATGTACATTTCAAATCCACGCACTTAACCAACTGAGAAAGCAAGCATTTCATGCAACTTTAGGACCAAATACCATTAAATTCTCTATTAGGATCAAATTAAAAAAATAAAATTTTTTACATGTAAAACTATTTTTATTAAATTTCAGGGGGAGCATGACCCCTGTCCCCTCCCTCCGCCCCTGTTGGTAAGAGTAGTTGCTTGATTCATTTTGAAAGAGTCGTCTCGAATTTTTGTGCTGCTTTTTGGGTGCATTTGTTTCCGCAAATCGTGTACCAACAGCGAATAGCAGTGCAGCTATGTAGGTACCCATATCATTTTTTCTTTCTTTATATTTTCTTGTATCGACGCGCATTTTGCAACCGGAAAGCTCGATCCTTATTGGAATTTGATGCTTGATTTTTTTTGTTGGTTGAAAAAAAATAGATAAAAAAATTAGGTACAAAAATTATACCAAAAGAAGATAAAAAATATGCTATGATAAAGACAAACTTATTATCTTTCAATTTTCAAATCTTAATGGGATGAACTACTGGTTAGTGGTATCTATTTTATGAGAGCCATAGGTTTGTGAATCTTAAAATTGATCAAAGTATAAGGAAGATCAGATCCAATGGTTAGGTAGGATTAGGCAGGGGCGGAACAGGATTTTAAGCGAGGGGACCAAATTTTTTGAGTTTGAGCAAACTTGATCTGGGTCGGGTTAAATCTGGTCCGATAGGTATGCACGTTTAGATAATGCGGTAGGAAAAAAATGAATGATTAATATTACTGTTGTTTTAGATATATTTTTGATTAAAATTTTATTTTAATAATATTTTTAATAAAAAAATTGTTAGAGTAATGATCGTTGTCTCCATAATTTTGCACAAATAAAAAAAAATTGTAACAGAAACAAATTTAAGAACTTGATCATAAATACAACTGAAAATAATTATATTAAAAATTATAATACATATTAAAAACTAAAACAAAAATTGATAATGGGTTATTTCTTATTATTATTGTAATCTTGATGTTAAAGCCTTATGGTTTAGTGGCATTAAGAGTTTATAACACACTTGGCAGCCTAATGTTTGAAACCTTAAGGCCTTACAATGATGTTTTAATCTTTCAAAAAAAACTAATCCAAGACAACGATGGGATTTGATCCCTCGTCGATTGAGCCAAAAGTGCATGAACATCAACGCTCACCAGCTGATCTAGGAAATATTTATGTAAATTTACATAATCAAATATTATTTAGTATATCTAAGAGGTACAAAACCATTTTTTTTTATATGTATAATTTTTTTTTAAATCTTGGGAGAACATGCCCCCTAGTCTCCCTTGGCTCCGACCCTGGACCAGGGTCCCCCGACCCATCTGTGTTACGCCCTTGGCTAGTAGCTATAAGAGCAACTTAAGTTTAATTACTATTCTGTTTCTTCACTATCAACTTATCTAATGGCAGGATATAGTGGTATGTTTGATTTGATTTTGTTTGATTGACAATCACACAATAATATTCTCTACTCTCCCAGCTGTCTACGCCCTTGGCTAGTAGCTATAAGAACAACTCAAGTTAAATTACTCTTCTGTTTCTTCACAATCACACAATAAGAATTCTCTGCTCTCGTTTTCAATTATCTTCTTCGTCGAAACTATTCGAAGCAAACGTAGACTAAGAAAGTGAGTCCGACATTTTTGTAAAGCTCCTTTAGTTTTGGAGTTCCCACACCAGCTATTTTGCAGCCATATTCCCATGACCATGAGTTCGAGAATATGTTTCTTTTTGGCTTTTATGGGAGGGGAACTTGGAAGAAGAAAAATGAAAATGATAAAGAGAAAAAGAAAAACCCAACAACCACCGGACTCCACGTCTATAAATTCTCCTCCGCAGACTGCTTTTATGGGAGTGAAGCAGAGCAGACGAGGGCTGAGAAGATTTCATCAGTCTCTTGACTCTTTCTTTCCCGGAGCTTGGTAAGAGTTGTTGCTTGATTCATTTTGAATTGAAAGAGTTACGTAGTCGTTTCGAATTCTTGGGCTGTTTTTGGGGTGCATTTGTTTCCGCAAATTGGGTGTATTACCAACAGCGAATAGCAGTGCAGCTGTGCAGGTACTCATATTATTTTTTCTTTCTTTCTTTATATTTTCTTGTATCGACGCGCATTTTGCAACCAGAAAGCTCGATTCTTATTGGAATTTGATGCTTGGTTTTTTTTTTTTGTTGATATTTTTCATTTTTTCTGTTCATATATTTGAAAGAATGTTGAGTTGTAGTTCTCCGTCGTGTCTGATATTCTCGTAACCCTAGAGCAGTCGTGGAGTTTGAATGACGTTGAATGGAGGTTTAAACTTCATGTTCCATGCTTCATTCGCAAAACTTACAGCGATTAAAAGTTTTTTTTCCCTTCATATTTCGGTTCTAACTATTAGCACTCCGGGATCGGATACATGAGAATTTTGACCTTTCGTTTTCCTTTTTAGGATGTGGGAATCTGGAGATTACCACATATGCTTTCACATGCCTATTATACTTTTAATAGGTGTGAAGGCCACCCAGGTTTTCGTTCGCTTTATCGATTTCGAACATTTAATTATGTTAAATTTTAAAGTATTTCGGGCGTGATCTTTGTGCTTTAAGAAGGAAAGATTGCGGTTTCCGTCGTTAGACGTACAGAATCTGCTGCTCTATTTTTGTAAATATTTTACTTGCTTTTACTAATAATACCTAAGGCTGTCCTCTTGCTTGCCTTCATATTTTGTTGGCAAGCATCATCTTCTAATATTTTCTGAGTAGGTGGGCAGCGTCTCTGCTGTAATTGTAGTGCTTATTCTTTATTTTTCTAAGTGCTTATTCTTTTGTTCTTGTTAGTTTCTTAAGGTTTACACATGGTGATGGCGCATACATTAGTTTCCTTGATAGAGAATCTAATTGCATATTTGTTCTTTTTTACTGTAGTTGTTTTAGTACTATCACTATAGTCCGTCAAGCATGCTTAATTTTGTTTATAGTTCAAACTTGGGTTCGATTATTTATCTTGTTATGGGGTCTGAGCATGCTGTCCTTGACATTTAATCTCAAACTTTTTGGTGATCAGAGACTGGATCCGCAGGAGAAAAGGGTAATATATGGAGGACGGCGCAGAAAAAGGTTTCGAAAGCCAGATGACTTCAGATGGGAGGGTGAATGAGGCAAATGGTATGTCTGGTGGCATCCCATCTTGTTGCTTGAAAGCAAAGGCTATTGAGCCTGAGCTTGATGCGAAATGCCACTCTACAGTAGTTTCTGGATGGTTCTCTGTACGGCGGCCATCTCCTGGTATATACAACATTTTTTCTTTGATCTTCTGTCTTTTGGAAATGAATTGGGCGCTTTTATGTTTTATTCAACACATATTATTGCTTTATTTCCATCATTGGGCATTCTCTGACTCAGGAATTGCTCTATTTTCCTTAGATAAAACTGTGGAGGAAGTGTATTTCAACAACCCAATGTGGCCAGGTATGATGCCATTATGTTGACTTGGAATTAATAGAATCAAATGTCTATTACTTATAAATGGTGACTTCCTCTCGTGGTCTGGATTTTGGATTTATTTGAAAATAAAAGCATAAAACCAATTTATAATCTTGAGTACATTAGTCCACTCTTTTTGTTTGATTTTCTCATCTAATCAGAAGCATATGTACCGACAGGAGAAGCACATTCCCTGAAAGTTGAAAGTGTCTTGTTCAGGGAAAAGTCGAAGTACCAAGAGGTTCTTGTTTTCCAGGTTCATCATCTTTGACTGTGCAATAAAGTATTCTAGAATTGATGTCAAACTTGCTCTAGTATTTTGTGCTCTTGTTATATGGCTCCGCTCACATATGGTCGCTCCTTACTTGCAGTCCTCAGCATACGGGAAAGTACTTGTGTTAGATGGCATCGTTCAGTTGACCGAGAAAGATGAATGTTCCTATCAGGAAATGATATCCCATCTCCCCCTTTGTTCTATTGATTCCCCCAAAAAAGTAATTTTCAGTATATTTTTAAGGCTATTTACCTGCTTTTCTACTTAGTTCTATTTTCATACTTGATCTGTGGAAGCAGTTAACTTTGCATATGTGTTGGTTCATGAGTTATTACTGCTGGTGTACCCGCATAGATCAATGACTTATATTTGTTAAGTATCGACAATGGTGCACATCTATCTATGGCATTAGGACTTAAGAGATTTCTAGTGCATGGTTTCCGTAGTTTTTCTCGTATTTTTTGAAACATGAAGTACCATTATATAGATTTTACTCCTTAATCAGATATAGTTACTCTTACAAACATGGCTATTCTCCTGAATGTAGGTCTTGGTGATTGGTGGAGGTGATGGTGGAGTCTTGCGGGAAATTGCCCGTCATAAATCTGTAGAGTTGATTGAAATTTGTGAGATAGATCAAATGGTCATTGATGTAAGCACTCTTGGCGTAATCTCTTAAGATTTATTTCGTTGATTCCACAAATATTGACACGTAGTATTATCTTTTGTTTGTTTCAGGTAAGCAAAATATATTTTCCGGAATTAGCTGTTGGTTTTGAAGACCATCGCGTCCAGCTTCATGTTGGTGATGGTAACAACCAAAGATCCTTGCATATACTTTCAAACCTCCTTTTTATTGTTCTTTATCCATTGAGAATTTTAGTTGCCGGAATGAAGTTGCAAGTTTTTTTAATTAGTCCAAAATTTGTTCAATACCATTTCGTTCCTAATGAGATAAGTTTTTTGTTTTTCCATTGTGTGTTTGCTTGCTGCTTGTGTGAATCTCCTACCCTGGATTGACTTATTGCATTTCTCTTTCCTAACTCAACTGATCTATGATTTAGTGAGCTATTTTCCCGTCTAATATGTAATGTTTACCTCTTCCATTAAATGATATTGAGCAGATTATGAGTGCATTATGCTCTGACAAAATGCTACATGTTTTCCATTTTTATTTTTTTTGTCATGTACCTAATGGATTGCCCATTCTACAGGTATTGAATTTCTTAGGAATGCTCCTGAAGGGAAGTATGATGCAATAATTGTTGATTCATCTGATCCTGTAGGCAAGTACATTTGCTAATAACAACTTGAACCTGGCCTCATAATATGCAACTCTTACATTTTTACATTTCACAGTGGAGTTTATTGCATTTTATAGGCATTAGGGTTTTCCAATCTGTTTCATTCTTGCCAGTTGCTGGCTTCTCCTATTCCCATGAAAAGATTTTGTTGACCAGTCATTTCATTATTTTTCAATGCATTTGTATACTGAAGTAATACCACTTTAAGTGGTATCATTACTTAATACTGGAATTATCTTGGGTACAGAAAAGTAATATCTTTTTCTTGGCAATATCGGATATTTCCAGTTATATCATATATGGGCTTAATTTTACTGCAGGACCTGCCCAGGAGCTTGTGGAGAGACCATTTTTTGACACCATTGCCAGAGCATTAAGGCCTGGTGGTGTTCTTTGTAATATGGCGGAAAGCATGTGGCTTCATACACATCTGATTCAAGATATGATTTTGATGTGTCGAGATATATTCAAGGGATCTGTGAAGTATGCATGGACTATTGTACCTACATATCCAAGGTAAAACTGCGTGATACCTTATTACGTAGTTGAGAGATGCCCCTTTTGTTTGTGAAACTTCCTTATCTTCTACTGGGGCTTCAAAGTCCTTATCTTCCATATCGCGTTTATGATGACAATTCTACATGTTGCAACTGATAATATGCCTTCTCGCTGCTGTACGTATTGCCTTGGTGTCTGGTTCCAACAGTGGGAGTATTGGATTTCTGTTGTGCTCAACAGAGGGTCCACCAGTTGATTTTGTGCATCCCATCAATCCAATCGAGAAGATGGATGGCGAGCTTGAATACCAAAGGGAACTTAAGTTCTACAACTCTGAGGTATCCATCTTCTTATGTATATCTGGTGGTAGCACCAGAATCTTAATTACTAAACCAGACAGTAAGGCAACTTCTTCCCCAACACCAGCACTGCTCTAAAAGATATTAACTGATTGCTCAATGATTGGTAGATTCACAAGGCTGCCTTTGCATTACCCTCATTTCTGAAGAGGGAGGTGGAAGCTCTTCATGATTTACAGCCCGCGTCGAAAAAAGTCCTGCAACAGTAACAGCTATTGCTTGTTAACTTCTTCAGTAGATTCATATGCCTGCTGCACTGAATGAAAGCATAGACAGCTACTGGAGTTTGAAGAAAGTATGAATTCTCAATAGAAATATGTAATGTGGGATCTGGGTTATGGGTTAACATCTTCATTCTTACCAAATTCATGGAAAGGTCTGTCTGAGCTTTAGTATGCTTTTGGCAGCTGAGGTCAATGTGGACTGTCTTTCTCCAACAGTCCAACTCTATATATTTGAGATCTGATATTCATTAAGTGTTGTTTGTGAAGTCACCAGGAGCTAGTGCTTGCTATCTAATAGTTGGTTCATGGATCTGAAACAAATTTTGCTCATTACAAATACACACAGAATGTCTTGATCTTCCACCAAAAACTATGATACAAAAATTACAGAATAAAGAATAGTCGTAGGAGTACACACTACTTATTTGTCTTCAGCAGAGAAATCAGGTTCAGCTGGCTTCTGAAGCAACATTGGTGATATCCTTTCCGGCATCCTCGACTTTCTAGTACCATTACGTCTCAAAGCTTTCAGTGCATTAGCTGCAAATCTGGAGGCATAAATAGTTGCACCCAAACTGGGCGAGCTGCTACCACCCTTTGCCAATGCATCTTGAAGCCGGTTCTCTTCTTCACGAAGAGATTCTTCCATTTTCTTCCTGCAATACCGGTGCCATGCTGCTTGAATAAAACAAGCTGCCCAAGTCCTCCATTGCTGGGAGTAGAACCGGAAAGTGTGTCGTAGCTGTTTGCTGTGTAGCTTTCTGAACTGAGAGGCTACAAACTTTAAGTCATTGGCCTTCAGAGCAAATGCTTCGACTTCTGAGAGGGCTTGGACGGTTCTGGTGGAGATGGGGAGGTTAGATGAAGAATGGGGGTACAGAGCCCAAGTCAAGAGTTCTTCACCACAGAAATCCCCTGCTCTGAGATAATCAGAGTTGAAGAAACCGGTTCTTCCACCGTTTGTGGTTACTGTAAACAATTTTCCACGCATAATGAAAAGCATCTCGTCCACTGGGTCGCCCTCCCGAACTATGTAGCTGTCGTTCGTGTAAAGTGCTGGCTTTAGACGGTCGGACAGTGCATCTAAGAGTTGGTCATCCATTTTCTCAAACATTGGTACCTAAATGATACATCTTAGTATCAGGTACAATCTTGAAATCAAGTGGAGAAGTAACATATATACAAGAGAAAAGTAAAAATGTACTAGAATTGATTGGTTTTGAGAAGAAACTCACTCTTTTCAGCAAAGCCAAACAGAGGTGACGTTTCACATCTCTTCTAATATCCTTTGGAAGACTACGGATAACATTGTCTTCATCAACACCTCTAGTTTCCTGCCACTTGTATTGCTCATACCTTCGGATTCGCTCCCTCAAACTTTCGGGTAGTAAACGGTGCGACATCCATTGCTCTGCATCCCGTCTTTTCACCCTCATCTCCTCTAATCTTATTGTCGTAGACTGCAGATATGTCTGTTACACGAACATTTGCAGCTTATTACGACGTAATATAAAATTAAAACATACCAAACGACAATAAAGGAGGATGTGCAACACTACGGGATCCACAATTCACAATGTACCCAGTATATTCCAACTAAGTTGGGGTCTGGGGGTGCAACACTACGGGATAAAAACGTAAATTTGACTTTTCTATTGGCAGAAAACTACTTACCTGCATATTTCCAATCAGAAACGAGAATAACACCAAGCCAGAGATAGATATGACAACTGCGAAGCTGATTTCCCAGAAATAGGTACTTGTTTTAAGGTTCTGGCCAAGGGAACTGCAGCAAGAAGAAAAGAGGATCATGTCCTGGTTAGAAACTTTACAAGCAAATGTTAAAGAGTCACCAGTACTAAGCTTGTGGTGGGCGTGAAGAACTTACAGTATCTTATTAGATTGTATGGCTAAAGGAATCCAATTTACTTGATATACTATAAAATTTGAATAAAACATTATCACATTGCGCAAGGCTGCAATGTGACACATACTGTCCAAAGATGCTATTCATGAGGAGTCCTAGTAACGTTATGCCAACATGGCTGATGGCTAACATACCTTAAGTTCTGCAGTCCCCACCAGAAACAGTAGAAGAACTTCTGAGGAAAATCTTTTGATTCGAGGACTCCAGATTGAAGGGCATCAAGGAAAATCCCAAAGTTAAAGAGTGTAGCATTAGCATTTTGCACGGGGCAGGACTCATCCAGAAATTGACTGAATCCTGTGTGATCATTCTCACAGTAAAATGATGCATCTCTACATGGTGATGTTATTCCACAGGCTCTCTGCCAGCAGTTCGTCTGACGATCTATCGAAAACAAATACCAGAAGGCTCCAACCACCTAAAGAAGAGAAAATAATTTTTTCAAAAAGAAACTAAAGAAGAGGAAATTCCACGTATCAAAGAGGCAATAGAATTTATCTTTAAAAAAAAGAGACAATAGTCAAGTAAAAACTGAAAAATTTAACCGATTCCCCAGACTACAAGCTCAAAATGTCTTAATTAAACTCATTGACCATGTAGATATGATTGATATGTTGATGGTGGTGCAAAATAAACTAAAGGCATTTGAGGAACACATGCTAATTCAAACATGTGGGTATAACTAGATTATTCCACTGAACTAAGTTAATACATGAGGCTTGCAAATGTACTTACATGACTGGCAAGCATGTACAGGAAAAGATTGAAAGCAGCTCCAGCCCATGCTGTTTCAGTTAGAATGCCAGAAGTTCTTGTGATTTCTCTATATAAAGGATAGACTCGGAGAACCCTCGGTATGTATTGAAATATAACAACAAACTTTAGCATGTTTTTTGCATAAAAAGTTCTTGATCCTTTCAACTTTGGAGTAATGATGAGAACTACAATCTGAGAAAGCAACAAGCCAACAAGCTGATCAGATATAAATGTATATTCCAGTACTATCAACACGTATAATGCTTATAGATATGCCTCTCATACCTGAGGAAGTGGCAGAACAGCAAGAATGTCCACTATGAAATATGAAGATAGATATCTCTTTGTTATTTCCCAGGAATCCTGTACAAGTACTCCTCTTCCAAAGACACGTGATGAAGGAGCAATGAAACCAGTACGAAATTGAAAAATAATATGTATAAGGTAGAAAACATCAGTAATAGATCGTAGAACACTAGCTGCTATTTCCAGCCTCTGGTCCAAATCAAGGCACTTATTGTCATCATTGATAATGGGAATGTAGAAAAACAGAGGATCCAGTGAGATGGCAATCACACATGCCAATACAAAAATCTTATTCCATTTCTGAAGAAATAATCCTTGAGGATCAAGAATTTTTCTCTTCGATCCCTTGTCATCTGCCTCTGGCTTTCCTGGAGAGTAGTATCTTATTGATCCTGTAAACCTCTTTATTCTATCAGAGCTAGATTCAAACACTCTCTGAAAGTTCTCTGGAACTGAGTACACAGCTGATCTGAGCCTGGTGAAGAGCACAGCATTTCTAGAGGGAGATGGCCCACCGAAACTTGTTTCGGATTTCCAATCCTGGAACCTGAAAGGCAAACTTATTAAATTGTTTCCGAATAAAGACCAAATACAATTTAATATAGTCTTGTGAAAACCCTTGAAACGTATAATTTAGCTAAAAAATACTATCCGTGGATTATACTGTCAAAAAGTTATCCTTGTACTTGTAGGTTCTAAAGCAACAATTTTTATATCCATCCCCTCCAGATGATTACACAGAACTGGGGATTTCTAACAAATAGTTTTCAAAGCTAACCTCACGAATTTCTCTTGTACACTCTTCATAATGCCACTTCACATGAGAATATCTGCAGAACAAGAATTTTTTTTATGTCAATGGAAATGAGAAAACACAGAAGGTATAAGCTTCTGCCAAATTCAAACTTAGCCGAAGGCAAAGCACTGGAAAATATGATCAATCACCTAATTTCTGCGACAGTTAAAATTTGAAGTTAAAGTTGAATGCATAAAGAGAGTAGACGGAACCAATTAGTAGCAAGTGACATCAAACAAGATTTGAGTTTCTATCAGTAAACAGGAATGTTTATTAGAAAAGAGGAAAGGTGCAAATCCAGAAGTTTTCTTTTTTAATCTACATCCAAAATTACCTTTAACCTAAATTACCCAACTCTTTGAAGACAAAATGGAAATTTCTCCACACTCTGACAGTCTGACTACATAAAAAAATTTCAATAAATTCTCTAAACTCGTATTCTTCACAAATTTAAAAGTAGAACCTCCATTTCAAGCTCAACCTTCTTCGAGTATGCTAAATTGCATCACTAAAGTTTTGGAAGGAACAAAGCTATCACTGTTCCTCCACTGTTCGTCAAATTAAACCACTCTGTTCACATAAAAGAAGTCTATACCTAGAATTAGATGCAAAGAAATCCACTCTCAACAGTCAAAAGCCCAAAAATACAACCTCTAGTTACTCCTCAACACACATACATGATCAACAAAAAATACTGAAAAAGAATCAGCAAAATGAACACTTCCAACTCCAATCGGAACTCACCAGTTCCGCCTCCTCCTCAACAATATAATTCAACAAAACGAAATTCACCCAAAGAAAAAGTAATTACCCAACTCGAGACTTGTTCGGGAGACCAGTCCACGACGACGTCGATCACTGTGCGTGTGAGAGAGGAGTTAGAAGTTTTAAAAATGGAAGTTTCGCGGAAAATTCTATTTTCTCTTTATGAATTTTCAGATTATCGTCTTCCAGTAAAACAATATGCTTTTTTATGAGTGGGAATGGGAATTCATTTGTAGACGTCACTGTCAGTGATGAAATTCAAGGAAAGTCGTACTTGGGGCCCACCCTGCAAGTGGTTGCGACTTTTATGTCTGATTATGCTGGAGAGGGTCAGTTATGATATAGCGCACGGATTTCAGCGCACGAAACTGCGCACGGACGCGCGAAAAGATGATTTTGCCCCTGTGTTAAATAGGGGCGCTGTGTTTAACACGAGGGTAAATTCGTCATTTCACGCGTTCGTGCACAGTTCCGTGCGCTGAAATC
>JAOWBN010000017.1:575148-585677 GCA_028565015.1 Pinguicula moranensis | reverse complement strand
AGGTGAACTGTGTACCATCCATGGATGATAAGATGACAGTGAAGACCCTTGACAAGCAATAAAATAATAGAGGTAGACGACCTGCTCAGCAGAGGAGTATCGAGATCACTGATGTATTTCTTATTTTATCGGCTTCTGGATCGGATGTATGAAAGAGCGCCTGTGCTCTTTAGTCGAAACACTTTTCTGTAAATATTTATTTTAATGAAATTTTGGCCTAACAAAAAAAAAAAACATCCATGGAGCAGTAAAAAGTAGAAAGTACCATAAAAAACATCCATGGAGTAGTATTCATTTATTAATGCACTATATCATATATAGAACTTTGATTGAAAAAACAACAGTCGAAAAGACGTATTCAGCTCTTATCATGTGATGCACATTCAAAGATCACATGTACGGCAAACCTAGTTGAACAGGTCACAAAAGTAAGAACATTTCAACATGTCTGATGAGTCACTTACTAGTAGGCTTAGTCCTCAGAAGGGGGTAGAGATTGATTCCATTGATCTTGGATGCAAGTATAAAATTTTAATTTAAACAAAAGGGAACAAAAGGGAGTATGTTGATGCTACGACACAAAGGGCAGTCCGACAGATGCATGCCAAAGCATGCATTCTATCTGATTATGCTCTCAAGTTTCGTGCCCTTGTAAAGAATGACACCTACAATAAGGGAAATAGGAAAAGCCTCCAAGCACAGAACTTCACTAGCTTGTTCAATCCCATATACCACCCAAACATAGGTGTTCAATAAAGTAAAATATTGTCAAATAAGCTCAACATGGAAAAGGAAAGAAGAATGGCTGAATAAGCATAAGTTGTCATAAATCATCATGGAACAAATGGGAGCGTGATGCATAATCAATAGTTTGCATCTATCAGACAACCAAAAGTTGTCTTCCCATCATCCCTACCAACACCATCATAGAGCTTAATTATCAGATTAGCCAGTAAGCACAACATGACATGCAATATCTGAGTATTAAATCAACTCTCATTTCAATCCTAGATTTTAAACTTGATCTACATAAAACAAGTAAATCCTAAGGATGCATTTCAGTATAAATGAAACTCACCATAATTCCTAGACCTGCAATCGACCCTAACACGAACTAAAACAATAGCGAAATCAACATTTCCAACCAAATATACGTTCAGCACATTCAAAACATAAAGACAAATGCACGCGTAAAACCTTAATGTAAAGAGTGACAAAACATAATCATGCAAATCCCAACTGACAAAACATTCTACTGCCAAAAACAGAAAATCCCATTTCACATTTTAAGTGAAATATTCGTTCTTGCTGCAGGAGGTGGAACTTGCAGCTGGAAATTGTCGGCGGTACACAATTGGAATTGGATCTTCTCCATCAATGATGATTGGATCTTCTTACACGTCCCCGGTTCTGCGTTCAGATGGTATAGGTGACGCAAATGTGGCCGGAGTTGGCGATCACGTACGTACGAATGCCTTCTTTGTATGCACGAGCATACATACGCAAGGAGGAACCTGGATGGCAGCTTCACCAGATGACGGCGAACGGCTGGAGGCTGAGGCGGACGCAGGCAGCCTGCGAGATTTCCTGTTAGGTCTTCCATAATTCGTTGCCTGGATTTGTTAGAAATGGGAAAAAATACTAGGGTTTCGATCGATTTCGAATTGGGGGAAAGAAGATTAGGTTTTGGAGAATTCAAGGGCATATTGAGAATATCAAGCGTAATAATAATTCTGGGCGGAGTAGTCCATGAGTTATCCGTCGCTACCAAACGCAAATAGCTTAGCTCGCCAAACTCTGTCATTGTGTTGTCTCATAAAATCAGTATCAAAGGCTGGTTACAAAAATTTCACCACCCCAAATCTAAAATTGTACATCGAAAAAATTGTAATTCTGTTACCAAACGCAGCCCAATAAGGTCAAACATGGATACCCAAAAAGACCCGATGAGAATGCAAAGAAATATCAAGAGGTTGGAGGCCCATTAGGTTTGGAAATACGATAATATCCCCAAATGTACAGAGGAATTATGTTTCGTGCCCGGTGGTATTGACCCCAGTCTCTTCATTCTTCGCAGCCAGTGATGCAACTTCTTTCCTAATCCCTCTCGGCGGAGGAGCACTCAGACGGCGAGCTGTCAACAACCGGCAGGATCAGGTTTTCTCCTCATTGTTCCATCTTTTTGGTGTATAAAATATGCTAATCGAGGTACTCATCAATTGTAGAGAATGGTATATTGGGGGTTTCACGCGTATTCAAACTACCATTTGGGATCCGTTGCAGTCTCTCATTCTTATAGAATAAATTTTTTCTTAGCATTTTGATTAGATTCGGCAAGGAAAGTGAGTGGCGTCATTGTTGGTGGGTGAGGGGCTGAATGTTATTGATGCGGAATGGCTAACTATCCTGGAAAAGGAGCCCCGACGAATGGGTCTGTTTATGTCTGCAACTTGCCTCCAGGGACTGATGAGAATATGTTAGCCGAACACTTTGGCACAATTGGCTTGCTGAAGGTATGGTTTTTATTGCCTGATTCTGTCTGGGTGTCAAGTAGCATGATAAGTAGCAACCTTGTTCATAAATTAGCTCTGTTTTGCTCGTGAATATTTTGTGTTTGTTTGTATGCTCGCGCTGGCATTCTTTATTTCGCCACTGGCCTCAATACTGAAAGTGTTTTTTTTCTGCTAAATAGAAAGACAAACGAAGTGGGCGTCCTAAGGTATGGATATACCACGATAAAGTGACAAATGAGCCGAAAGGAGATGCCACTGTCACATATGAGGATCCTCATGCTGCGTTAGCTGCTGTTGAGTGGTTCAACGATAAGGATTTCCATGGAGCGATAATTGGAGTCTTTCTCGCAGAATCAAAGAGCAAAGATGATGCAGGGACTTATGCTGTCGATCCAGTTATAAGTAGTGATGTTAACGAACTGGAGGAAGGAGATTGGGACGTGAATGGTGGGGGTGGAAGAGGTCGAGGTCATGGCGACGCCCTGGGAAAATCATGGCAACAGGAGGGAGATTGGTTATGTATGAATACAAGGTCTGTGATGTGATTATTGGTGAGCTGCTAATTCTTGCTCTTTGACGGAAAGTTTCATGTTTCACTTAACTTCTTATGTGAACAAATTCTCATGATTTTGGGTGGAAACAGCTGTGGAAATGTGAACTTTGCATTCAGAGGTGTATGCAACCGCTGTGGAACTGCACGTCCTGCAGGTGCGTCAAGTGGTGGTGCTGCAGGTAGTGGTCGAGGAAGGGGCCGTGGTGGCGTTGATTCAGCAGGCAATGCTCGTGCTGGTGCTGCTGCTGGTGCTGCTGGAGGAGGACTTTTTGGTCCAAATGATTGGCCTTGTCCAATGTAAGAATGTGCCTGGCTCTGCACTATTTTGTGGTTTTTACTGTCACTTGGTCACCATCTAAAGCACAGGTTTATGTTGTTATTGACAAGTGCTGTACTTGTGTTTTACTTTTTTAGGTGCGGAAACATTAATTGGGCAAAGCGCATGAAATGCAACATCTGCAATACCAGCAAGCCTGGAATTAGTGAGGGTGGTGTAAGGTATGTTGATATTTCACTTCTTTCTTTTTGGTTTCCTGCCCTAGTGAACTCTTTATGGACTTGCAACTTGCTTACTTACAGAAAGGTGCATATTTATGATATTGGAGCAGGATGTCTTTGTGGTACTTGCATATTTTCGCCTTGAAGGATGTTAATCGTTTCTCCACTTTCCCGTTTGGAGCGACAATTATATTTCCAAAAATATTTAAACTGAAATCTTAACAATTGGTATAGCATAAGCTGTCTGAATTCAGTTTCTTCTTTGTCTTTTTCCTTTTGGGGGGTTGTAGGTTAGGGGCATGTAGTCTTAGATGAATACTGATCTTGATCTGTTGTGACTCTTGATATAGAGGAGGTCGTGGAGGAGGCTACAAAGAATTGGATGAAGAAGAAATAGAAGAGACAAGACGCCGCAGGAGAGAGGCTGAAGAGGTTATACTTTCTCTTGAAATATTCTATGGTAAACATAATCTGAGACAATGAATATCCTCATCTCAGGATGACGGTGAAATGTATGATGAGTTTGGCAATCTTAAGAAGAAGTTCCGCACAAAAGCACAGCAAGCTGAAAAGGCCCTGGGCATTCCTGGTGTTGGACGTGCAGGCTGGGAGGTTGAGGAAATGGGTACTTACTTTATTTGTTCTCCTGGATGAAAAGTATTTTTATGCCATCATTCATCGCATCGCCAGAGGATTAGTGCAGGCAATGCCGGTCCAACAAGATTTTGCTTCGCTGGGTGTATACTACAGTTAGCAAAACACCGGGAATGAACCTCCCGGATGAACTGTTACATCAGTTTCTATATAGCAGGCACTAAAATCAGTTAAACCCCAACGATATAATCCCAGCGTGGTACCTGCCACTCCACAAACCCTTTCCTTGAACTTGGGCACAACATTTGCAGGTACAGGTGACCGGGATAGAAGAGAAAGAAGCAAGGACAGGACACAGAATCCTGATGATAGAGACCGGGATAGGGATAGGGATAGGGATAGGGACAGGTATCGAAGTAGAGAACAGGAAAGGCATAGAGAAAGAGATCGAGATAATGAATACGATCGTGGCAGGGCGTATCGTGACCACGACAGGGATCGCAGCAGGTATCGCTGAGTGTGGCAGCGACTGGGAAGTTACTCTGTTTTTACTAGCACTGGGATTGAAATTTTGGTTCTTTTGTCTAGCAGAGATGACTGTTATTGTCCATTTGAACCCCTCCCGATTCTTCGTATGCATGATTTTCTCGCCTTCACTTGTCGCTCTTGCATATAATGGTAGCCATTTCTTGACATGAATTACCATGCAACAACATATATGAAAACTTGTTGACGGGAAGATAAAGATTGAATCACGTAGGAACTATTTTTCCTTGTTTTTTTTCTTTTCTGGCAGCCTAGTTGGTCTCTAAAACTTCATCAAGCTGTTGGCGCAATTTGAAACTGACCAAACGCAAATTCTCTCGAATATTGGCTTGCTCTCCTCCTCCATCACCTGTTTTTGGCTGATTGAGTATTGATTTTTAGATGAGGTGAAATTTGTGTATGACCATCAAACTAAATAGTGTTTTCATACTGATTGATGAATCGACCGCTGAAAACTAGTGATGAGAAGTTGGTTTTTTCGATAGTAGGGAAATGTGGCAATAGCCAATAGGTAATGCGTAATGAACTACGACGGACGGTGAGTGAGTGACACTCACTGACACCCTAATCATTCCGCTTTTTTGCTTGATTTCTGCTCTTTGACTGATTGATATACATGCATATGCACTCTCTTGCACAATCTCATCTCATCTCCTTGGCTCAAGAAATAGGGTTTCACCGATGTGTACGTGAATAAATAATTCGTTGCTAAACTATAGTTTAATTTGATGAACTATTTGCTTGGCGATAGCGAATAGTTTTACTTGCACCTCGGCATGTCCATATTACGCTACTTTTTTTATTGGTAAATTTTTGGATTAAAATGGTATATATAATTAGGATGGGCCTATAAGGCCCATTCAACAAAAATACAAAATTAAGATTTGGGTCCTAAAGACTCAAAACAATTTTGCCTAATTAACGATTACAAAATACAAGCCCAAAATTGGGCCCATTTTTGGTGCCTCGAGAAACGTATTCTTTGAGTGGTGGGATTTGTCTCTAAGAGGCCAATTGCAGAGCGACATGACAGGTGTCGTTGTCGTGTTGATTTCCAAGACGGTGCGTGCAGATCTGGAATCGTCGGAGCAGTCGGATCTGGGAGGTGAGAACAACGGATGGGCAGCTAGGCGATGGTCAACACGAGGACCAGTCGGGACAAACAATGGGACTCATTAGAGTCGGTGAGGACGATGGGCACGGAGATCGCGCGGGGGCGGTACAAACGAAAGACTGCATGACGACGGCGAGAGCATCACTAGGAAACACACGTAGGGTCTAGAGCCGTTGGGGACGACGGGAGCAAGGCTGTGGGGTGGGAGCAAGCATCGAATTCAGCAGCAATCGCGCATGGATTCGTGAAATCAAACTTGAGACAGCAGAGAAAAACAGAGCAACTCTTCCTGGGCAATTGCCCCCTTTTCCTATTTTCGATTTCTGTAAAATTTTGGTCTTAACTTATAAAACACGATCCTATGAGTTTATATACAAAAACGCAATAACCGCTAAAATACATCCATCCGTTCATATTTAGTGAGGATCGTGCGGCCACAACATAAAGTCATCTGCCAACTCAGATACAAGCAGCGGTTGAAGTCGTTTTCCCGCTCACTATTCATCATCACTTTTATGCCTGTGCCTGTGCCTGTGTCTGCATTCTTCAATTCAATCAATTCTATAGCATTCACAGCAGCTGAGGTATCATCTTCAAAGTTCAACAGGCTCCCCTCAAGATGAGCATCCCAAAGACTCATCTTCGAGAGAAGATGGTAAAACATATGCGCCGGCAAGGCCTTGGTAAAAACATCGGCCAATTGGAACTTGGACGGAATAAACTCAGGAATGATAAGCCCAGTCTTAAATTGATCCCTCACAACATGACAATCAATTTCGATATGCTTCGTGCGTTCATGGAACACGGGATTCGCCGTAATGTTCAAAGCAGCCCGGCTATCACACATTAACCGAATCAAAAGTTGTGGTGGACAATGAAAATCTGTCAGAATTTAGGAAATCCATTGGATCTCGCGGACAGTGGACGCCATGGCACGGTACTCTGCCTTGGCGGAGGAACAAGAGATCGTTGTCTGTTTCTTTGCCTTCCAAGACACCAAGCTTGATCCTAAAAACACACAGTAGCTGGTGACAGAGTGGCGGGTTGTGCGGCAATTCCCCCAATCCACGTCGCTATAGGCAGAGATCTGTGAAGATGAATCACTGGGGTAGAACAAACCAAGAGAGATGTGGCTTGATAAGTAGTGTAGTAGGTAGACAGCTGCAGCCCAGTGTGGATCACGAGGAAGATGCATAAACTGACTTAACTGTTGCACCGGATAGCTGAGGTCTAGACGTGTGTAGTTCAGATACAACAACTGCCCTACCAATCGTCTATATTTCTCCGGGTTATGATACAAAGGAGATGGATCCGAGTCCTATGCTTCAAATTTTAATGAACTCGGAAAAGGAGTAGCTGCCCCCTTACAATCTGTCATGTTTGTGTCAAGCAACAAGTCTCATATATACTTCTGCTGATTGATGTACATACCAGATGGAGATCTGGCAATTTCCATCCCCAAAAAATACTTGGCTTCCCCCAGATCTTTAATTGTGAAAGGTGCATCCAGAAAGTGTCTAACTTTGTCCATTTCAGCAGAATTTGTCCCTGTAAGAAGCAGGTCATCAACGTAAACCAAGAGGAATAAATGGAACTCCTCTGTGTGTAGGGTGAAGAGACAATGATCGTGGTAAGACTGGTGGAAACCATACTGCAATAGCTTGGAAGTAAACTCTACATCCCACTGCCTAGACGCCTGCTTCAACCCATAGAGGAACTTGTGTAATCGACAAACTTGTCCCTTTTTAGCCTTAGTGTATTTAGGGTAGGATGCATATACACTTCTTCATCAATAGTGCCATGTAAGAATGCATTATTTACATCAATCTGCTGCAAACTCCAACCCTGAGAAGCTGTGTGTGCAAGAACGTGTCTAATAATCACAACTTTGGCTACCGGACTGAAAATTTCACCATAATCTTCTCCTGCCACTTGTGTGTAACCTTTGGCCACAAGGCGGGCCTTGTAACGGTCCATGGATCCATCTGGCTTGCATTTAACCTTGTATACCCATTTGGAACCTATAGCTTTCTTATCTGGAGGTAAAGTTGTGAGCTCCCATATCTGATTCTCTTCAAGAGCTTGAATCTCTCTGCCCATTGCTTGTACCCATTTGTGGTTATTACGAACTTGATTGAAATGTTTAGGTTCAACCACTGTAGAGATATTAGCCAAGAATGTGCAGTATTGATCTATGAAAGAACAAGATCTGGCTGAAGGGGCAACTGAATCATCAGTGCTGGACAAGGCTGTGTGGAAATCATCCCACCATGTTGGTGCAGTTCTAACTCTATGACTGCGCTTTAACATATCTGATTCTGGGCACTGAACTTCTACGGTTGTTGTATCAAGAGACACTGTTAACTAAGCCTGAAGTACGATGTGTAATTGCAGCTTGTATGAGTGATACATGTCTGGTCTGAGCTTGATGAATAGCCTCGGCAGTGAACGAGTTTTCATCAAGAATATATAGCTCCTTCACAACTTTTCCTGCTGCAAGAATCTTCTCTGAGCTAAGGTCCTGCAGGAAGCAATAATCAGGATAAAATAAGAAAGTTAATGGTGCTGACTTGATTAACTTTCGCATTGATAACAGATTATATCTGAAGCTAGGCAGGTATAGACATGAGCCCAAAACAACTTCACTGGACAGAGGCACATCTCCACTGCATGTCACTGTCTTGACACTTCCATCAGGTAACCACACCGGAGTTAGTGCTTCAAAGAACTTCAAATTATGTAATGCATTCAAATTCATACACATATGGTTGGTGGCTCCTGTGTCCACTATTCAACTGTCCTGCATGATGTCAGTTGTATTAACAGACGCAACAAAAAATAGCAAAGCATCAGTACTTGCAAAGTCCGCAAAGTGGGCTAAGTTCATTGTATTTATGCCCCCTAAATCCATCACTCCTTTTCCTTTGGCCAGTTTCTGCAACTCTTTCTGCATATCTGCTATCAAGGCATACAAATGTGCATTATTCTCAGGTTTAAAATCAAGAGGAGTCTCTCCACAAGTATGATCATCTTTGACCTCTACATGATTTGCAGTATTCTGTGATCTCTTCTTCTTTTTCAGTTCATCCCACCACTCTGGATAACCATTCTTCTCGAAGCATGAGTCTATAGAGTGTCCAGATTTTTGACAATGCGTGCAATACAATTTTGACTTGTCAATCTTCTGATATCCTGTCTTTGCACCAGTGAATCCATCCTTCTTTCAACCTCCATTAGCCAACAAGGCAACATTTTGGTTGTCAAGTGTGGCAGCAATATTGTTTCTTACAGTTCTGTGTTTCTCAACCATAGAAATCATGTGATATACCTTATCAACATGAGGCAAAGGTTCAACATAAAAAATCTGACTTCTTTCTCGCTGATAAGTGTCATTTAGTCCCATCATGAATTCAACACATGATCCTCATTCTCTCGTTTCTTCATTATTTCTCCCACCTCTCTAGTGACCTGTGGCAATGGTCTAAGTTGATCATACTGATCGCAACACTGCTTCAGTTTTCCATAGTATTCACACACATTCATATCCCCTTGTCTCAGCAAAGCAACACTTCTTTTCAGCTCATATAGATGCGGTAGACTTGCTGTTCCAAGTCTTCGCTCTAAATTGTCCCAAAGGATCTTTGCATCATGCATAAACATAAAAGACTTTGCTAAGTCCGGAGTCATGGAGCTCTTAATCCAAGAACACACTAAACTATTGCCTACATTTCATGTATATAGGTGCATTTTCAGCTAGTTTATCAAGAGAACTATCCACAAATCCAATCTTCATCTTAGCCTCAAGTGCAGAAGTCATAGCACTTCTCCAGATCAAGTAATTCGAATCATTAAGCAAAACGCTCACCAGCGACGTACCTGGATTGTCATATCCATGTACGATCAGCTGTTCTTCAACCAGAGCGTCCAATTCTTTCTGTCGTTCCGTGTCGCGAATTAGCTGGTTATCCCCCATCTTCGCAACACCAAATCGTCGTCAAATCAACTCGTACAATCGGTAGGATCAAACCTGCTCTGATACCATATCAAATTCAGCAACAATTAGAGATGGCCAAATCGAACCACGGCCTGCGCCCGACACGCCACCGACACGGCGGGCCACGTGCCGGCAGGCCGCGGGCCACCCGCCTGCGAAAGGTCGTGCCCGGGTCCAAAAAAAGTGACTCATGGCACGGCAAGTCCAGAAAATCCGGACCCTCCAGAGCAGCCCGACTGTTAACCCACCCGAATCCATCTTTCATAAAAAAAAAATACTGGAACCCGCGCGTGCTCGATCCGACGTGCCAACCTGGACCCGCAGCCCACCTAAAACCGTCGGAAACCCACCGGAAAAGTGCATTTATGGCAGGTTTTGTCAGGGCACGATGGGTCGACCCGTGACCCACTGTGCCTGTCGAGAAACGGGCACTTTTAATAAATAAATAAATAAATTGAAAAAATTTAGCTGAGGTGATCCGTCGTGCGGCACGGCAGAACCCGTCGTTTCTGGCGGGTCAGTCAGGGCCCGGCGGGTCAACCCGTGACCCGTCGGGCCCCGAACAGGAAACGGTTGATTAAAAAAATAAAAATAAATAAAAATAAAAATAAAAATGTCGAGCGCAGTGGCCTACCGTGCCGCGGGCCACCCGTCGGTGGCACGGTGGAACCCGCCGGAAAAGGACATGGCCCGCCGTGCGGCACTTGGGCATAGCGG
>JAOWBN010000017.1:562315-574893 GCA_028565015.1 Pinguicula moranensis | reverse complement strand
CTTTTCCAGAGTAATTCTTTTTCAGTCGAGCCCACATATCACTAACAAGCTCCAAACCATCAACCGATGAGGCAATGGTAGGAGTTAATGAGTTCAATAACCATATGTTTAGCTGAGAATTAACTATTTTCTTGTCATCAGTCTGAACAGTTGCTTTACCTTTTTCATCCCCTGTGAGATAGCTTCCTAATTTTCTACCGATTAAGGTAGTCCCAATTTTACGGGACCAACCAACATAGGAAGCTCGTCCATCTAGCTTCAAGTCAACAGTTAGTAGGTCAAGTTTGACTTGTGTGGTAGTTGGAACAATCGGCATCGGTGAAACACTCATCCCCTACATTATCCTTTGGATAAGCTGCAGGGTAGCAAGATCGAGTTTCGCCAATGCTTTCAACTGTTTATCCATCGCGTCATCCTCATTTCCTGCCATCTCAAAATGAACACTTTACAACAGTTAACACAATTTCTATATCTCTTCGGCAACAATCAATTATCACCTCCGGGTTATGCCTAATTGGAACACCCCAAGTCTAGGCATTTCAATTCAAACATAGAATATTCAATTCATCCACAAAAACTCAAATATAGATCAAACAAAATAACATTTGAAAAAATGGATTTGACGAGCGCGACGGCTCTCAGAATCAAAGATTCTGACTTTTCGACTCTGGCGGCATGCGCGCATAATATGTCCACGGATAGCTCTCGGCGGCGCAATTTTGACGGGCATGGTTTCCGGCACAGGTGGCGGCAGACACACCGTGGATCTGACAAAAACCGAGGCCAAAACCCTAGCTATCCGCGGCAGCCATTTTTGGCCGAGATCCGCCGTGTCCCGGGACGGGCGTGCTCTGGTGTTTCTTCTTCAATGGCAAATGTGCGGCGGCGACGACGGTGGTTTCGAACTTTGAGTGATGTGGTGTCATCGGAAAATTGTTTTTTTTCGCTCTGATACAAAGTAGAAACTTGTTTTTGTATCAAAACTCTTGGATTTCCCGTGGAGCAGATCACTACATATATAGTGGTGTGTGTGTGTGTAAGAGTTCGGTACACGTGTATGAAATATTCAACATGCACAAAGAAAGTCATTTTTATATGATGCAATGCCAATACAATATTGATTAGACCTCATGGATATTATATTCAACAATCAGATATCTGAGCCCAAAGTCTTCTGCAGAACGATGCCATTTGTCTACTTTTTGCAAATAAATTAAAAATCCAAGGATGGATACATCACAGTTAGAAAAGTATAACCTGATATCCATTAAAGAATAGGCTTGTATATGGTCATGGTTGAGAAGAATTAGAGGCAACAGATCAACACGCTGTAATTCCAGTCCCACTCCTCCTGCATTGAGAGAAATTGATGTCTCACCTATCACAGCAAAAGGGTTTACATTTCACAATAAGTTGAGAATTTGGAACTGCACATAGAATCCTTGCCCATACTTGAAGTACTTTAGGGGTTATCTGATGCATTTGAAATATTAAAGTAGCTGCAATACATACCCAACGTTAAGTGAAAGAAGCCATTTAACACTTCTAAATACCTTTGCAAGATTGTTGAAGCTACCAAAAGTAATGAAGCCAATAGTTAGTGCAGGAGCTGTAGACACTGGCCCAACTTCCAAGGGATAGAGTGTAGTACAGAAATGAGTCAGGTAATCATAAAAACTCTTCAACATGCCTGCCATTAGCAAAAAAAAGGTAAAACTTTGAATAGAGCTACATACAGAATTTCAGTTTCAAATGGAGCTGGAAGAGTCATTTTTTACAATTCTTTTAGTTTTGTGCTAATAATGGACTAGAGCAAAATGGCTCTATTAAATTCCAGTGCTTCTATTTAGTAAAGTTACTTGAACTCAATACATCAAATGACGCAATGCATATTGGGTCGCAACGGAAACAGTCTCTTTGTATAATTATAAGGGTAAGGCCGTGTACATCTGACCCTCCAGACCCCAACTTAGTTGGGAATATATTGAGTACATTGTGGATGTGGACATCACTTCAGTTTCATTCTGACTTTGTAAGAAGCTGTATAAAAGGAAGTTGAGTGTCACTTCTGATTAGTGACAGGCGGATCAACCAGTGAATCAAATATCATGTAATCAATACTTGGCAAGCCAGTTGTGTTAGGGTAGCAAATCCATGTTACATACAGAGATAAGATATTTTATCTCAGATGGCACGCCATAAGTAGGATATTTAGTGATATGGTCTCCTCACTCATGATTGTTCAGTTATATGCAATTTAATTAAATTAAAATCTCGAAAGAAAGCAACTAGTTAGAAAACCATAGGGTTGCCATTATGCAAGTCAATATTATTCAGAAGGTTTAGACTCTGTAATATTATTGTAGGCTTGACTTCTCTCCTAATTTTCTCTCTCGTGAACACTTCACTTCCCTAACCTCACGGCACACACTGCACTTTCCCCATCGACAATCCTAATGGGGGCCAGGACGGTCACTTCGGTATCACCGTAGGACATAGTTTTGATTCCGGTTACGCTAATTATAAAAGAGGAAATCAATACGGAAGACTGGGTTCTAGTTGGCAGACGATTGAAGAGCCGGAATGTCTCACCAGCACAAAATTCTCCTGCCCCGGCGGGCGTGGTAGAGGCAGATAGAACGGGACGCCTACTGGCAGGTGGACAAGTAGACAAGTAAAAAATGATGGCAGACATCCCGGAAAGCTCGAAGGCTGCACAACAAAGATGGGCGGACGTTGCCTCACGGCGGGAAATAAAGGATACTCTTTGGGACATCCCTAGCTGCAGTGCCCCTTGCCTGGACGGATTTGGATTTGATTTTTTCAAGACTTCCTGGAATATTATAAGTCCTTATTTGATTGGAGCAGTGAGAGATTTTTTGGAAGGAGAACAACTGCCTAGGATGTTTACATCCAACATGATCACTTTGATTGCAAAGATAGATGGGCCAGACAACTTGGAAAAGTTCAGACCTATAAGCTTGTGTACAACAATATACAAGCTTATATCCAAAGTCCTAGTAAAACGGCTAAATCCTTTCATGTGCAGATTAGTGGCAGAAAAACAAGTAGCTTTTTTACCCTACAGAAGCATATGTGATATTATATCTCTTTCCCAAGAGTTGATACAGACAATACATAGAAAGAGAGCAGGAGGGAATGCAGTGATAAAATTAGACATGGCTAAGGCATACGATAGGGTACAATGGGGATTCCTTGAGATTTTCTTCGGGCAAAGGGCTTAAATACTCGAACAGTGGACTTACTGATGAAATGCATAAAAGGCCAATGATTCTCTATTACAATGGGAGGTGTCTCCCTTGGATACTTCGAATCAGGAGAAGGATTGAGGCAAGGGGACACCATTTCACCCCTGCTTTTCATTTTGATGCAGGACAATCTATCACAAATGATCAAAACAACCTACCATTCAGGACAAATAGAGGGATATCACCATCCCATTGGAGCTCCATGGATAACTCATCTGATGTACATAGATGATATTCTGATCTTCTCAAAAGAAAATGTCAAGTCTATAAGAGTTGTGAAACAGGTCGTGGAGAGGTACTGTGAACATTCTGGTAAGTAGGTGTGCTGAGAGAAGTCAGCGTTGTTCCTTTCCAAACACATCTCTAGGATAAGAATCAACAGGTTGAAAAAGATTACTAGATTTAGAGAGGATCTTTTCCCTATGACATACCTTGGTGCTCTTCTAACAGTAGGGAAGGTAACTAAGCAGATGTTTGAACCAATGATTGGTAGGATCAGGAAAAAACTCTCGGGCTGGAAAGGAAGGATAATGTCGCAGGGGGGAAGGTTGGCCATGATAAACCACGTCCTATGTAGCATTCCTCTGCATATAGTAGAACCATCAGGCTTCCAAATGGCACCATAAAGTTTATCAGAAAAATCTTTGCAAACTACTTCTGGGGGAGAGTGAGGGAAGACCAAAGGCACACTGGAAAAGGTGGGGCAGCCTTTGCAAACCTTTTTGGGAAGGGGGGCTTGGCATCTGTGACATTGAGGAGATACAAAAGGCCATGGGAATGAAGATGTGCTTCAAACTCATGACTGAAGAAAGTTTATGGGCTAGGTTCTTTGAAACCAAATATAACAGGAAGGAAGGCATGATGGAAAGAGCTAGGAAAACTTTGGATTCGAGATTCTGGAAGATGGTCATGGGGAGAAGGGATGAGGTACTGCAGAACATCAAAATTATACTGAAAAGGGGTGGATCTTCATTTTGGTTTGATAAATGGCTAGCATACAGGCAACTGGCTATACGAGTACAAAATGTGGTGAATATGGATGCCATGGTTGCAAATTTTGCAACAGATGGCCAATGGAACAAAGCTACTCTTACTCAAGCAGTTGGAGGGAGATCACAACAGAGATCCTACTGGAAAAGCTACCAGTAGTAGGAAAGTCAACGGACCTCTGCACATGGAAACTAGCTATTGATGGCAGAATGTCAATGAAATCTGCCTGGGAGAGCAGCGGGGAAAAGGGTCCGTAGCTACAAATGGATTCTATAATTTGGCATAAGATGCTCCCAATGAAGATGTCATTGTGCGTGGAAAGCCTGTCACGACTGTCTGCCAATAGATGAACAATTAAGGAAAAGGGGGATTTGCCTGGGTTCGACTTGCCAGTGCTATGAGCAAAGAAATCAGGAGACAATAGAATACCTCTTCTCATCAAGCAATCTGGCAGCAACAATCTGGAATCAGGCAGCTGCAATGCTGGGATGTGCCTCCTCCCAGCCACGGACCATGAAGGACATAATGATTCATTGGATGGCCATTGCCAATAAAAGAAACCTAACAGGTTGTATTAGCTCAATTTTACCTGCACTAATTATCTGAAGTTTATGGATTTGCAGGTGCAAGGCTCGATATGAAGATGTACTCCAGCCACCACCAGCAATATGGAGGGAGGTGAGACGACTGATCAGCACTATCATTGACCAAACTAATAGAGGATTTAAAATGCAGGGGGTGGATAGACAAATGGAGGAGATATTGGACATCTCAATTCATTGGAGACAGGCCAAGAAAGTCAAGATAATAAGGTGGAGGAAGCCACCAATAGGCTGGTTCAAACTAAACACCGATGGGAGTTGTTTTGTTAATACAGACCCTATAGGTGGGGGAGGAATCATCCGGGATACAGAAGAAAATTGCTTGGCTGCCTTTTCTTCACTTTGGATTAGGAACGAATAAGGCAGCAGAGCTAAGGGCAGTAACTTGGACTCTGGATATGCAAACAGAATGGTTGGATGAACATCTTACTGGAAACATATTCCATGCCGATAGTGGAATGGATGGAGAGAAACTCTTGCAACCCATGGTACCTTTGGGACATCTGGGAAGAGTTACAAGAGATTAAAGTTGGCTTGCGAGTTCAAGTATGCCACCAATACCGGGAAGGCAATGCAGCGGCTGACAAGCTTGCAAACGAAGGAGCAAAAGGCACCAATCAAACATTTACAACTAGTGAGGTTCTTCCCCAGAAGACTCAGAGGGATCCTTAGACTAGAAAAATTGGGATTATCAAATCTTAGAATGTACTAAATAGATTCGGCATGTGGGATCTCTATCCCACAGGAACCTCTTTTGTACTGACTTTATCTTTTTATGAAGGGTAATTTTATTTTTAAAAAACATTATTGCAGGCAACAGTAATCTTCGGCAAAGACAAACATAAAATGAAACTATGTAGAGTTGCTCAAAATGGGACAACTAAACCTCCCAAAACTATAAGCATTCAAATTCCAGACTCATACTACATGATGCAATGAAAGTTCTATAATGAGCATATTTGAACTGGTGCAGGTTGGCAATCCATCATACCCAACTTGTTGTTTGCAGTATGACCAATGAGTTCCACTAAGATATCAGTTTTATCTTCTCTAACCATGGAAGAAACCTTTTTCTCATCAAACCCACATATATATATATATACCTACAATTCCCACCATTCCTTAAAACTCTATCTCTGAACCTCTAAGTTTTTTCATCTGCCTGTTTAATAAAAAATCGGAGATTATTGAGAAAAATTGTAACTGGATATTCTAGACTTGGTGTTACACGAATTGTTTCCCAAAAGATACAACTGTTAGAAGGTAAAACGTAGTGACCATAGATATTGGACCCCAAAATGGACAATTTTGAAGACTGGGTCAAGGAGGTGTCAGGAAATTTTACATTCACAACTTTCGAATAAACAACCACTTTATAGTTTTCATAGTCATGGTAGATGAGTGGTGCTTCAATGAAATATGATACAGAATGAGTAAAATAATCAGGAGACACATATCCAATAACAAGGGGTCTTTCTGGATTCTTAATGTTGTCCCAGGATGTGATACGGACATTGCCAACAATTGTGACAAAACCCAATATCAAAGATTAGTGGTTCAAAATCCCAAGACCTTAAAAATGAATTTGTTGTACGGATCCGTCACCTATAAAGAGGTGGGAACAAAGGTAACGTTTGTAAAATGGTCGCCACCAAATGAAACCCTGAATAGAACTTGTCTCAACCAAGAACCAAGGATAAGACCGTAAGTAGCGTCCACTAAACTTTAAGTGAAGAAAAGATAAGTTTAAGAGCATTTGTAAAGAAAAGGAGGAGCACACCTCATAAGTTATTATCATTCATAAAAAAACTAAGTTAAATGAGTTCGAGAGAGGCCTATTTATAGGCCCATGTTCATAGTCAAAAGGTACTAATGAATATATGCATTGATTCTAAGAGATGCATCCATTTGAAAAGACACGACTATTCGAAAAGGTATGCCCATTGATGAAGAGATGCTTCCTTTGGTAAAGAAGTGCGTCCTTTCATGAAGAGTTGTGTCCTTTCATTTAGGGGTACGTCCATTGGTGAAGAGTTGCCTCCATTCTGGAATGGTGCGTCCATTGGCGAAGATGTGCAACCATTCATGAAGAGGTGTGACCTTTGGAGAGGAGATGCAACCATTCATGAAGAAGTGTGACCTTGGGAGAGGAGATGCAACCATTCGTGAAGGGATGCATCTGTTGGTAAAGAGGTGCAACCATTCATGAAGGGGTGTGTTGGTTAGAATCGTTGCCTCGATTCGAAGAGATGTGTCCTCTCGAAGGGGTGCATCTCTTGAGCAAGCCACCTAGGCCAATCGTCCCTTGTTGAATCCCACGAGCTCATCATTGATCTTCTTAGGTCGAGCACTAGTGATCAGTCCACTTGGCTAGGCCAGTGTATCCTTCCTTAGCTCGGATCCTTGTGGTGCAGCTTGTTCTACATCATAATGGTCATCCTCTTGTATGAGTTCAACAACTCCTTCATCTCGCAGCCTTGTCATTGGCCCATTTAGCATGACCAATGGGTCTTGTGTTGCCTTAGCTACTTGGGGTGCATAGGAATTGCATCAGGATGTATACTGAGGAAATAACCTCATAAAGCGTCTACCCTAGTCCCTGCAATTATACAATTCAACTCAGGACACCATGCATTCAGCACGAAATATATTTCTCAGCATAGACATCCTTAGTAGAATAAATAAGCATTCGGGACAATAACTTGAATTGAGAAAATAGATGAAGAATTAATTAGCTTGAAAGAACATAACCATGATTGCAAAATGAAAGAAGACTCTTAAATATTTCTCAAGAAAGTGCGAGGACCCCAAATGCATATCTTTGCAACATTAACCACCTTCCTTTTGACACATGACAGCTACATGAGAAATTCCAGAATGATCAAGGGTAGGGATGTATCAAGATGCTTCATGCAGTCCTTTACTGCATATGAATCATGTCTATTTGGTAAACAAATGTCAGTGGATCATAAGATTGCCACAAATTAATATGTTGCTAACAGAAGTTGTTCACTTACACGCCACCTCCTATAAGTTTAGCAGAAAGTACATAATTTGTTCAATAGGGAATCTTTTCAATCAAAGAAGATTGGGAAACCAGTTGAGACCAAAAAAATGGATTGATTATGAACAGTATATCAGCATTTATCAAGAACAAATTTTCCATGACCCAGAAGTCTTCCATTACATTATGCAACCCAAACAAAGTTAAGAATGCTTCCGTTCCACAATAAACAAAAAAAAAAGGTTATCAGCAATGAAGAGCTAATCAGTCAATGGAAAAAGCAACACTGTTCAAGAACTTCAGCCATAACAAGAGTTCCATTCCTCTTCGAAAAATAGAACATGAACGGATCTATAGGGGTTGGAACTTGAATATGTGGCGGCTATCACCACCCAACTTGCGAATTCCCCATCTAAATCGATGGCTGATGAATGGAGGTAGACGGAAAGCACTTCAGGTTCATTCTTAGCAAGGAGTGGGTATGTTTCTCTCTGCTGCGTTTCTAATTTGTTTTGCGAAATATGCTGTGATATGGGGTAAATTTTCTCCATTTCGTGCCATGGCATTTTGTTGGCGTCTCGTTTAGTTGGGCATAGCAATGGCTAATTTGTTAACTGTTCGGGGGGTGGTCCTTCCACCACGAGCACATTTGTGTGTTTTTTGTCAGATAGATGGTGATAGTATTATTCATGTGTTCTTCACTTGTGCTGAGATATACTCCTTATGGACAATGATTTATGATTGGATGGATCTATTGTGTGTTGGTCAAGCCATACCGTTAGCCCATTATACGAGGTAAAAAGTTTGTGGAGTTATAGAAGTCAGGCCTTGTACAATGTGGCATATTTGGAAGGCAGAGAATGGGGTAATGTTTCAAAATGCAGCTTTTAGCAAGATGAAGACTTTTGAATCAATCCAAGTGAACATGTGATATTGGTTTACTGCTCATGAGAGATCGTTTTCAGGTATTACGATATCAAATTGGATACGACATCTGAGGCAGTGCATCAGTACGTTTAAGCCTCTTTGAGTTTTTCTTAATTTCAGGATCATGGTTAGTTGTAGGGTGGAAACCCCCCTTTGTAACTCCTGACCTTCCTTATGAGGCTTTAAAAGCAAAAGAAAATTCACAGTCTTTCTTGTTCAATAATATTTTTATACTTATAAAAAAATAGAGATAAGTGTATAAAATATTTCAATCAAAACCATATTACGGAGATTGATATTTATTACTATTTGTTAATATACGAATAAGAGATATTTTTGCATCAATAACAAATCTCCATTGACTAGCACGTGCTTGGTTTTGTTTACAAATATATCCTATATCTCTCCACTTTCTAGTACTCAAAACTTAGGATTTAGGAATGCTAACCGGTATTAATTGTACTTATATTTAGAATATCGATACCGGTATCGGTTAATCCACCATAAGACTCTTAGTGATACAGATAAATACTGTTTTTAATTATATCGATAATATTGGTATTCTTTTAATTAAAAAAATATCTGCCTAAAAAAATAAAAAATATTTTTTTAGCCAAAGAATCCAAAACATTACTTTTTTTTAGCCAAAGGCCCCAAAAAAACGTTTTTGGGTGAAAGGGCCAAAAAAGTACTTTTTTAGGTAAAAGGCCAAAAAAAATACTTTTTTTAGGGAAAAGAGTTGGATTTTGCAAAAGAAAAGCACAGTATTTTATAGGCATGTGGAATCTTTCTAACTTTCTTCAAATTGTTTCGGGTAATAGTGTTAGCCTGAAGAATTGGGGTCACTTTGTCTCACACCTTTTGAAGAGCAAATAGGAGTGACTATGGGTGGTATTGGTGGTGATGAGCGCTATCCGAGACCATCATTGACTTCTAGATGATGGATAAAAAGTCATCTGCCACTGCCTGGTGGTGGTGTCACCGCTATCACCGATAATTTAAAAAAATATTTTTAATAATAAATAATTCATTATCTGCATAAATATGATTCGGCAATATCGCAATAATAGAAAAATTTATTTAATTCCAACACAATCCAAGCAAAGATTACGAAATAATCCATCAAGTAGGATAAAAATTCATAACCAAAAAGGCAAGAAATGCATCTAATTCAAGGTACAAGTTAAAATTCCAACACACAATATAATACAAGTCAAATGTCAAATGTTAATGTCAGTCAAGGTAGAAATCAGGCCATGAATTCTTGAGAATCTCAAGTCAACTTTGCATACCTCATAAACTAATTTAAGGTACAAGTTAGAATGTATGAGAAAGAAAAATAAAGACTAAAGTTATAGAACGAAACAATTTAAAATTAGGATTATTACTTGTCTCGATATTGTATGAATAGTGATCCTCCATACCATCCATCGTCTCTATTCCTTCTGAAGCGGTAATCAACCAATTCTTTGCTAAGATGAGTATTTTGACTGTAGTGGAAGCATAATAACTCCGGTTAGAATCCAAGACTCGTCCCCCGATGCTAAAGACGGATTTGGATGGCATAGTGGAACTTGGAATGGTTTGCACATTTCTTGTCATTTGTGCTAGCACTGCATATAGGAATTCATTGGACTTTCATCACACTAGAATATCGAGCTTGATCGATACCGGTATACATTGCTCATCCATGTATCTATCAAGCTCCGACTTCTTCTCCACATTTCTCTTCGGGTCCATGAAAGAGTCATAATCGTCAAACATGTCTTCCTCCATCGTCCCGCTCGTCCCCACCCTAAATGGATTAGGGTTTAGAAAAAAAGTAGCCTCATACCTACTTATGAAAAAAGGAGTTTTGGCTAAAAAAAAAAGAAGAAGTAAGAAGTGTAAGTGGAGTTTTAAAACACTATTTTTGAAATAATCTGGAAAAAAAAGAGAAAGAGAAAAATAATCTAGAAAAAAAGTGGTACAAAATAGACCCTTAGTGAGCTACTTCTCGACCCTTGTCACCAACTCGTTACCACATAAAATCAAACAAGTTAGAGGGTTTTAATCGAATTAAACACAATTTAAACTTAAAATCATTACTCGGAATAAAAGATGTGCAGTAACGGTGCTCGATGCAAAGAACTTGAGGGTAATTTCGTAGAAGATCTTCAGGGAAGTAACAAAGTATCTAATATGAATCCAATCAGAATACGTAGGGACCAAATTTTTCTTATGGTTCTTTCCATCATCAACAAGCTAGTAATCTGGCGCTTCTGTTCCTCCTCAAGCATCTTTTCAAACACACTTTGATAATGCGACACCGAGATAAGCATGGTGTAAGTGGAAATCTACCTCATGCATATGTCAAGCTACAACAACCTTTTCTTCTCTATCCTTTGGTTGACCACGTACCTTTAGAAGGTATCCAATCGCTTAGGTGATGACTTCACATACTTGACCAGTACTCTAATCTTCTCCACTAAAGGTCCTAACTCATCCAACTCGTCCTTCACAATCAAATTAAGTATGTGAGCCCTGCATCTAACCTGTACGCAATTACAAAAAAAAATCCATCAAATTCGAACACAATCCAACCAAGTAATAAAAAGCAATGCATCAAATTATAACACAATTACTTGTAAGTTCTTGTGGTTTGGGTGACGACACCATTCGTAGTAGCAAAACACTCAATCTAGTATCTCCTGAAGTCCGCCAAGGCTATATCATTGTTACTTACATTATCCATGGTGGTCCACCAAGGCTGTATCATTGTTACTTGCATTATCCAAAGTAATAGCAATTACCTTCTCCAACCCCTTTTCACCCATACAATCTTCCAACTGCTTCAAGATGAAAGTTCCCTTATGGTCATCAAACTTTTGGAAACTAAGAATCCTTATTTGGCGTCTCCTGAAGCGGTGCTCTAGTTTGTTGATCATCTGACAGAACCCTTCCCTCTAAACCAACATAAATGGTTGTTCATCCAAAATAAGAAACTCTGCTATGGTCCATCTAATCACTTTCACTTTGTACTTGTCAACCCTCATATCACCTATAATTAAAGCTTTTGATGGTGAGGCTTCATGTGTTAGCTTCATCTGTTTAGGGTCAAGTCTCGCTTGTCTGCTCTAATAAATCGGATAAGTCTTATGGTGGGATATCATACTAGACGTTCCATACGTCTTAAGATGGATCCCAACATTATTTTTATAATAATTACACAAAGCTCTTGGATTCGATCACTAGGCTTAACCCTTGTAAAGTGACATTATATAGGGGAATGCGTACTGTTCTTTCGCTTTTTTATTAGCTGGTGCCTTATGAGGATGAGGATTCAACTCGAAAGGAGGCAAGAAAGACTCATCCTGATGCTCCTCATTTTTTTTTTATTTTGTATTAATCCTCATCCTGATAAGGCACGGCTAACAAAAAAAGCAAAAAAAAGACTGGTGTCCTAAATATTAACACGAAAAATGCACTTAACACGAAAATGCAATTAACAATGCCTTTAAATATAATAATGAACTAGAATAGCTAGACACATGAACCAATAATAACTTTGATGCAAGAAAACTAATGCAAATTTACATTGTAGTTTTTGAACAAAGGACTTGGAGTAGGAAAAGATATAAGTGCAGGGTGTTATAGAATGAATATTCCATCAACCCCATGCAAGTATATGATGTGTAATTATCCAAGAGCTTCCATTCTAGTTGCCAAGCATGCAAAGGAGGAATGAACAAGTGTATGCTAAGATGTCCTACATGCAAAGAAGAAAAGTCCAAGTGTTAAAGAAGA
>JAOWBN010000017.1:545722-562215 GCA_028565015.1 Pinguicula moranensis | reverse complement strand
GAAGCTGCACCAAACTCAAATAAGCACAAAGCTATAGATCTATAAACCTCAAAACATTTTATTTATACCAACACGAATGTTAACATGCAGATCTATAAACAACAAAACATTGGAGTTATGCCAACACGAACGTCAACATATAAAGCATGTCAGGTAAAGGAAAATTTGGAAAACAACGAGAAAACCCAACTGAAAGATCATATCTTTAACAGGTTCAACAAGAAATAAATTGGCCCCATATATATTCGTAAGAGAATTCAAGTATTACATCCAAAAACGAACTTTTCAACAACAATTTCACATCAATTAATAGCTAGCCACAACAGGGAAACGTATCAAGACAATCATCGATTTCCTTCTAAAAATTGTGAACTCTAGAAACCCTAGTGTCAGGCAACCCAACAATAGCCCGTCCCCCAAAACATATCGAGCATATCAAACATACCTCAACGAATCGGCATAATAATCAGATATAACCTCAAAATTAGGATCAAGACAAAAATCCAATGAATGTTTAAAACGATAAGAATACTAAGATATATAGACCAAAAGATATGCAACTACGAAATTAAAACTCACCCGGACTTTGATGATCTATTGGAGGAGACAGGCGGAGCAGTTTTCTCAACAAATCTACAAAAACCATTTTCGTCGGATTAGCTCCAAATGAGATTAGGGTTTGAAAAGGGCGGCGATTAGCTCCAGTCTAGAGTATTTGAGAGTTAGGAGGAACTTCAAAGTTCCATACCTGGGAACTAGCGGCGAGTAGATCCAGTTGAGAAGTAGCGTGAGGTGAGGCTGAGGCACGGCGGATTCACAGTGGAGGCCCAGGCGGGTACACAGTCGAGAAGTCGTGATTTTGGAGAATTCAAATTGATTAGGGTTTGGAAAAAGTATTTTATATAAGGTGGAAATGTAATTTAATTGAGTTACGAGGGTATTTAGGTAATCTGTCAGGATGGTAATTCGTGAATCGCTCAATCCGTGAAATTTTGGACGGGTAAAAATCGTGGCGGAATCGAACCGCAATTTCGGGTCGCGAAGTAATCCTGCGGGTCGACGGTTGTTTATGTGTGGATACTAAACAAGGGCTAACATTTGGTAACGCTGCGATGCACTACTTAATCCATCCAGAACCACGGCACCAAACGCACCCTTAAAGATTAGTTTGGTGGTGGATGACCTGAACTTTTAAGAGATCTAAGATTCAATTTTTATTGGATACAAACAATTTTTGATGGCCATCTCGGGCCTTAAGTTAGGAAATTTCCTAAAGTTCCGAGATTAAACTAGTCCATGTAGGTGGGGGCGCTGGGACCAAAAAAGAATTCGAGCACCGAATTAGTCGAAACTTCAAAAAATTATATCCTTGCATATAATAGCCATCTCCATTTTCATGATTTGGTCCTACGTACTATTGGAATATATTCGTTATTAAATTTCAACATTAGAAGATTACTTAAAATTCATATAACAAAATTGTTGCCAAGATCATTTAGCTGCTTCCATGGCCAATTTATATACCAAGTTAGGGATATCATTGAGGCCAGCAATTTGACATTTAGGCAGCGGATCCAAGATCAAGATTTGTTGGTACTCATGAGAATACAGCTTAGAAGGAAAACCAGGGCAGAAGGCAAAGATCATCCAGTGGAAAACACTGCCTGCAGGATGAATGAAACTAAATTCATATGGAAGCTCAATGGAAAACCCCGGGCCTTCCGGGGGAGGAGGTATTATTAGGAATTCATCAGGAGATATGCTAACTGTGTTTGCCTCTCCTTTCATTGCAGGAACCAATAACATGGTGGAACTGCAGGCTGCTACAGAGGGCTTGAGGATATGCAAAACTGAGGGCTGGCGGAGAGTGTCGTTGGAAATAAATTCTCAGCTGCTAGTTGGTTGGATTACCAAAAACTCAGGGGTACCATAGTACCTGTGGGACTACTAGGATGAATTCAAGTCTGATGCAACAAGTTTACAGGTGATAACTGTGCACCAATACAGAGAGGGAAATGCAATAGCCGACATTCTTGCAAAAATGGGAGCTGAAGGTCAAGCAGCAAGGTTCACCTCAGAAGGACAGTTGCCTAGACTAGCTCGTGGGCAACTGAGGCTGGACAAATGGGATTTCCCCGCAATTCGGCTATGACCATAGGAGAGACTCTACGTCCAGGAGGAGTGGTTTTGTAACAGACCAAAATAAAGGACTAGCTGATAGAGAGTCATAGGTTTCTCTTTGATTCTATGATGTAACTCGACTCCTGTTTCAGGATATATATTAATGCAATAACTTTATTTAAAAAAAACTTTTTGAATGGCGCATTAGCATACCTATATTATATATATTGCGAACCCCCCGGGGAGGAATTAGAAACTCGATGCATTGTCATTACATGTTTCTGCTCTACCCTATATTTCATATACCAACCGAATGCAAATTGGAGTAGTTTCCTAAACTATTTCAAATCTCATCCTCCCCAAATAATGCATCCCGAGTGCTGCCAGAGTAGGTAGATAAATGCAGCCACAACCAAGTCAACTGGGATAGACACATGCACTATTAACCTATTGTACAAGGCGCTTCGTCAATCATGCATGTAGTACTGAACCTTGCCACCTGATCCACTAGTACGATGAATAGTTGTTCCATAAGGTCCATTAATGTGCCTCAGATGATCCTAGTCTGATGATCTAACCAACTGGGCCAAACTCAAATCAATTTGCCTCAACTACTATTCGCACTCGATAGGGATCCATTTTCTTGACCATGTGAAGTGCTCGGAGAAGAACATTGCACATTGCTAAATCCATTGGCCTTTGCAGGGGGGGAGCATCTGGAAACATTTACCTTTGCGGGCTCAGCAAATTTTGTGGCTACCTCTTCTGGAACATGCGAATGGAGATGTAGTTGTGGCTGCAGTCTTTCCATTTCCATATGTTTCAAGGATGGAACATCACCCCTGCAGTACTGCCGCCACATATACCTGTATTGCAACTCCAGGCCTTCAGCAAATCTAGATCCGTCACATAGGGGTGAATTAAGCATGAGATCCCGCAGTCCCGTTCTCAAATTTGAGAGGGCAGTGACATCGGAGGCCAACTGTAGAGCTAGCTGCACGTATTCATCTTCATTTGTCGCAACCAGATTACTCAATCCTGCAGTACAAATACGCAGCTGTTGATCAACCCATCTGTGGATATTTTGGTGCAGGATATGACTGATATCAAAACGAAAGAGAAAATATCGAAGCTTCTTTTCACCTTTTCATATTAAAAGCTAGGTATTTGAATATTGCTTAAGAAAAGCACAAACATAATATATCACGTGCTGATACTGCACAGTGAGAAGAGGATCGAGTGCAAACATAACCAGTAAATCACTACAGATGAATAGTGATTTTAGATATTTGGCACTGCAATGCTCAATTCTAAACAAAGAAAGCATTAGAGCATGTCTATAACTGCCCAACTCTCATACCTGTGAAAAGTGTCTGACCTAACACAAAGTTAGAGAAGTTAACCACATGGACTACAATTATATATCCATCCCTTTCACAGAAAAAGGACTTGAAGTGTCGACACCCAAAAAAGAAATTCTTGATTATGAAAAATCTCTCTGACTTTTCTGCTATAGGCCATAATCCTTGCTGACAATCAGAGGCTTCTTCTACAGCCTAAAAGATATAAAAGGTCTGGAATCAAATATAACGGTTCTTGATCATTGGTATTGTCAACAAATGACTTGGAGTCAACTACTTTAACTGTTGCTATAAGGTACGAATTAAGTTTCTCCATTTAAATGATACCTACATACACAGTACAAAAATAAGTGGTACATCATAAAAAGGTCCTACAAAATTCCACCTATAAAACATTGAAGTGTCAAAAGAAATTACTATTGCACATGGGAAAAAGTAAATAGTCGTACTTACCAATTGTTTTGAGAAGACTCACACCAACATTATGAGCATGTACTGAACCTCCCATGGTGACACATGGGACTCCCATGTATAAGGACTCACATGTGGTAGTCGTGCCCGCGTAAGGAAAAGTATCCAAGCTGGTCACAGAAAGAACATTCCATCAACCTCAGGAAATATACATGCATAAATTGTATCCACGTAATAAGTGATTACTAGAACTGATTTAGCTACTAAGCGCACAAAGAAAGTCATCTTTATGAATAAAACAGATGATGCAATATCATCACAGTTTCGACTAGACCTCACGGATAGTATATTCAACAATCAGATATCTGAGCCTCAAGTCTTTCAGCAAAAGGATGCCATTTGTCTACTTTTTGCAAACAAATTAAAAATCCAAGAATGGATTCATCATAACAACATATAACCTGATATCCATCAAAGAATAGGCTTGCATATGGTCATGGTTGAGAAGAATTAGAGGCAACAGATCAACACGCTGTGATTCCAGTCCTAACTTCTCCAGCATTGAGAGAAATTGCAGTCTCACACTATCACAGCAAAAGGGTTTACACTTCACAATAAGCCGAGAATTTGGAACTGCACATAGGATCTTTGCCCAGACTTGAAGTACTTTAGGGGTTATCTGATGCAATTGAAATACAAAAGTAGCAGCAATACAGCCCGATCGAAAAAAAAATAGCAGGAATAAAGACACAACGATAAGTGAAAGAAGCTATTTAACACTTTTAAATACCTTTGCAAGATTGTTGAAGCTACCAAAAGTAATGAAGCTATTAGTTAGTGCAGGAGCTGTAGACACAGGCCCAGCTTCAGGGGACGGAGTGTAGCACAGAAATGAGTTAGGTAATCGTACTAACTCTTCAACATGCCTGCCATTAGCAGAAAAAAGGTACAACTTTGAATAGAGCTAGATACAGAATTTGAGTTTCATTCCAACTTTGTAAGAAACTGTACAAAAAGAAGTTGAAAGTCACTTCTGTTTTGTATCAAGCGGATCAGCCAGTGAATCAGATATCCTGTAATCAATACTTGGCAAGCCAGTTGTGTTAGGGTAGCCAATCCATGTTACCTACAAAGACAAGATATTTTACCTCAGATGGCACGCCATAAGAAGGACATTTGGTGCTATGGTCTCCTCACTCATGATTGTTCAGTTATATGCAATATAGTAAAATTAAAAAATTGATAGAAAACAGCTAGTTAGAAAACCATAATGGGCTGCAATCGTGCAGATCAATATTATTTAGAAGGTCTAGACTCTGTAATATTATTGCAGGCAACAGTACTGTTTGCCAAAGACAAACTTAAAATGAAATATGTAGTTGTTCAAAATGGGACAATTGAACGTCCCCAAACTATAAGCATTCGAAATCCAGACTCATATTACACGATGCAATGAAAGTTTTACAATGAGCATACTTGAACTGGTGCAGGTCGGCAAGCCATCATTCCCAACTTGTTGTTTGCAGTATGACCCGTGAGTTCCACTAAGATATCAATTTTATCTTCTCTAACCATGGCAGCAACCTTCTTCTCATCAATCCCATATATGTCCCTCCAATTCCCACCATTCCTTAAAACTCTGTCTCTGAACCTGTAAGTTTTTGCATCTGCCTGTTCAATAAAAAAACAGAGATTATTGAGACAAATTGTAACTGGATACTCTAGATTTGGTGTTACACTAAAATCTTTTCCAAAGATACAATTGTTAGAAGGCAAAACATAGTGTACATATTGTCCCCAAAAATGGACAGTTTTCAAGACTGGGTCAAGGAGGTGCCGGAATAGTTTTACCTTCACAACTGCCGAATAAACAACCACTTTATAGTTTTCATAGTCATGGTAGATGAGTGGTGCTTCAATGAAATATGATACAGAATGAGTAAAATAATCAGGAGACACATATCCAATAACAAGAGGCCTTTCTGGATTCTTAATGTTGTCCCAGGATGTATACTGAGGAAATAACCTCATAAAGCGTCTGCCCCAGTCCCTGCAATTACACAATTAGTCCTTTACTGCATATCAATCATGTCTATTTAGTAAACAAATTTCAGTGGTTCATAAGATTGCCACAAATAAATATGTTCTGAACAGTGGCAGTTCACTTCCAACGCCACCTCCCCTAAGTTTAGCAGAAAGTAGATAATTTGTTCAACAGGGGATTTTTTTTACCAAAGAAGATTGGGAAACCAGTTACGAAAAAAAAGGATTGATTATGAACTGTAAATCAACATGTATCAAGAGCAAATTTTCCATGATGGTAAACGTAGAAGTCTTTCATTACATTATGCAACTCAAACAAAGTTAAGAATGCATTCGTTCCACAATAAAATAAATTTAAAAAGGCTATTAGCAAGTGAAGAAAATCAGTCGATGGAAACAGCAACACGATGGAACTTCAACCATACAAGAGTTTCATTCCTCTTTGAATTGTAATTTGGGAATCGAATTCTTGTTTATTAGATACTAACCCTTAGGCTTAAATAGAGTACAAAATACAAAATATTGCAACTAGGTCCCTAGACTATATGAAATTAGAATAAAACACCACTACTCCCCCTCAATATGGGCGAAAAATAACTACTAGGCTCATCTTGTTACAAAATCTTTTTATAACTAGGGAACTAAGGCATTTGGTCAGTGCATCAACAACTAGCTCCTTGGTAGCTATGTGACTCAACTTCAATACTCCATTGTTCAACTTTTCTTTGATGAAGAATCAGTCAATCTCCACTTTTTTAATTCTATTATGTTGCACTAGGTTGTTGGCAATGATGATAGCTGACTTATTATCGCACCACAACTTTAACTGGGACATTGGGTCCATCTTGAGCTCCACAAGTAACGACCTCAACCATATCATTTTTTTTGGATACCATGGTGTCCAAAACCACATTGGACCTCAACCATATTATATCTGCAACACTCAGAGTCATGGCTCTATACTCTGCCTTAGCTATAGAACGAGTCACTACTGGTTGTTTCTTAGTCCTCCAAAAGACTAGATTCCTTCCTATAAACATACAATATCTAGAGGTAAACTTTCTGTTATCAGTACAACTAGCCCTGTCCGAATTGCAGTATCCCTTGATGTTCAAATGTCCGTTCTTTCGGAAGATCAGTCCTTTCACCGGTGCACTCTTCAGGTATCTCAGTATCTGCTACATGGCGTTCGGATGGCCCTTTCTAGGGTCATGCATTTACCTGCTCACCACAATCACAGCAAATGATATATCTGGTCGAGTGTAGTTTAGATATATCAACCGACCTACCAGTCTCTGATATAGCTCTCTGTCAACTGGCTCGCCTGCTTCTGCACTCAACTTCAATCTCTTGTCAATTGGCATCTTGGCGGGCTTGCAACCCAATATACTTGTCTCCTAAAGCAGGTCTAAAGCATACTTTCTCTGGGACAGAACAAAACTTTAGCTGCCCCCAATCTTTCACTTCAAACTCATTGTCAAGTCTCACCTTCAACTTTGCAATCTCACTCTCATCATCACCAGTAATGATCATATCATCCACATACACTATAGCATCGTGGTATGACTCCCAACTTGCCTGAAGAACATGGTATGATTAGCATTGATAGCTGATAGCCCATGCCAACCATAGTCATCCTGAACTTGTCAAACCAAACTCGGGGAGATTGTTTCAAACCATAGAGTGATTTTTCGAGCTAACAAACCTGGCCAACTGTCTAACTGGTGTCAAATCCTAGGGAATCTCCAACAGATCACCATGAAGAAATTCATTCTTAACTTCCAACCTTTGTTTGTTGCTATAGTGACCAGAGTCCTAACTGTGCTCATCCTCACCACTGGTGCAAAAATCTCATCTTAGTCAATTCCATAAACCTCACTGTATCCCTTAGCTACAAGTCGTGCCTTGTAGTGTTCAACTTTACCCTCTTGATTCTGTTTCACAGTGAACACCTACTTACATCCAACTACCTTCTTACCCGGTGGTAGTGTCACAAGTCGCCAGGTTTTATTCTTTGCTAGGGAGTCAAATTCCTCTATCATGGCAACTTTCCACCTCGAGTCCGCCTTAGCCACCTGCCAACACTTAGGAATACAGACAATGTACAAAGATGCAATCAATACTCTTTGTTCAGGAAGTATATGTGAGTAGGAAACAGAATGGGCAATATCATGAGGATTAACAGTATCGGGGAAAAAACCATATCTGTTAGTTGGAACCTCTACATTGTTGCAAGTGGTCCTCCTAATCGACTAGGGAACGGGAAGAATAATATCAGGGGAAAGAGTAACATCACCTGAACGGACTGATGAAGATAAAGGTGCCTCCGGAATCGAAGCAGGCAAAGACATTGAGCATGGGACAGGCGCAGGCAACTCAGACAACTCTCTGGTCTCCTCTGCCACCGGGCGTGGGGATAATGTCTCGTGTATACTAAGTGTAGCTCCCCTTGACCCTAAATTTTCCTCTCATAAATCAAATCCTCCCCAGTCTCCTCCTCTACTATACTACCGGATTACTAACTAGGCTAGGGCGGGAAACGTCTCCAACTCATACCTATATCACTACTATTCTCCCTCTCTCGTCGTTTACCTCTCGGATCTGGTGAGTCATCAAAGAATGAGGGTACTCCATGAGAGAAGTACGACTCATGCTCCCAAAATGTGGCATCCATGCTCACAAACAGTCCTCTCTCAACTGTTCCTACCCTTGGTCTATTGTCCTGCACAAAGCACACAATCGAAATTCTCGAAGGAAGAATGTCTACCATTGAGCTTTTCCAAACCTGAAACGGGGACCTCCACTCCAGCATGCATGAGGGCATCTTGTTGATCAGAAAAGTGGTTATCATAATTGCTTGTCCCCATGGGTACTTTGGAACATTCATGACAATCATCATACTCTGAGCAACCTCTAGAAGATAGCGATTCTTTCTCTCTGTCACTCCATTCTGCTCTGGTGTGTATGGGCATGTGATTTGGTGTTGGATGCCAAACCACATGTAAACACCTCACTCGTAGTCTTCATCAGATAAAACCAGGTAACCCGATAGTAACAGTCAAAAAAAATCATGAAGTATCAGAAATCCATTGACTGTTGTTGTGGGACAGGGGCCCCATATATCAGAATGCACCAACTCAGAGGCACAGGAGCTCCTACTACCCGAGTTCTGGTATGATTACCCAACTTACAAACATCACACAAAAGTCTTGTCTTTATCAACCTTCTCAAATAGGCGGAGATATAAACAAACCCAAGGTTTAGTAGGAATGGTGACCCAACAGCCTATGATGAAGTAACACCTCCTCCTTTGTACCCCTGTTGTCTCCAAATGTTCCAACTAAGGATGAAAGAGCTGACTCCAATTCCTTTCGATCCATGTACCACAAGCCATTACGCCATCTCCTAATCTCAAAAATCCTGCTCGTCCTCTTCTCCAGGAAAATCACCTGGGGAATATCAAATAAAACAATATAGTTTAATTGGTGATCAATGGCATTAATAGGGAGAAGATTTACAGGAAATGAAGAAGTATGCAAGACTTTGGACAAAGTCAAAGTATTAGTATAGCGCACTATACCCTTACCAACCACTGGCTGATATGTACCACCGGCTATCTTAACATTCAACGGAACTGCAAGGGGAGCATAGGAACTAATCTCCCTATCAGAGCCCGTCACGTGTCCAGAAACCCCAGAATCAATGATCCAGTCCGAAGATCTAGAGGTGGGAAATGAGGCAAGAGCCTGAGTCTAATCTCCCACCCCTGTTGCCTTCAACTTTCTCCCTGGAACTTCGAGAAATGATCGATTCTCTCATCCACCATCAAGGTGGTGCGATAGCCTTCTCGTCCACTACCTCTAGTACCAACTCTCCTTCCTCCACGACCACAACCCCTATCTCCATAACTTCATCTTCCACTCAAATATCTCTCCTACGATAACTCCGGAAAAGACTACATCAAGTGATCTATCTCTCCACAATGGAAGTAGCTGCGAGTCTCTCTTCGTACAACATTGGGGTTATTGGTCTTAGCCGGGGCATTCATTCTCTATATAAGCCCGGCTAAGACCTTCCAACCCTTGGGATTGGGCTTACTTAGCATCTAATCCCTTATCTACCAAATCCTTATACGTTCCGTCATCTCTCCACACGACGACTTTACTATCAACAACTCCAGCTCCAGCATCCCCACATCAACATATTCACACTTCACAATACACCACCAAAGCAAAATCCAACTCCAATAATCAAAAAACAACAAACAATCACCACAACAATATCCAACATCAATCAACAAATCCAACAATCAAGTCTAATTTGATACCCAAGTTTAGGCAATCAACATCAATTCACACACATTCTTCAATTAATCCACCAAAACACAAATATCCATCAAACGGCACCAAATCAAGGAAAACATATATGACAAATGTGACGAGCTACCAAAATGCTTGTTTTTTTCGCGGCAATGCTTAGAACTCTGGCGGCGACGCGTGGGCACGCGTGCGGCCACAAAAAAAGATGGTGCCTTCGTCCTGGCCGTAGCAAGCATCTGGGACGGCGTCTCCCGGCCGGATGCGTGCGAATTTGGCACAGTGGCACAGTCAACGCCAGATCTGGGCGTTTTTCAGGCCGTACACTGTGATTTGCGGCCAGGCACGCTGTGGAACAACAACTAGGCGACGGCGCACGGTAGGCCGGTGAGATTCTGGTGAAATTACGGTGGGGTAGCGAGGTTGGGGGCACGGGAGGTGTTTTAGGGTTTTTGAGATTTCTTTGTCAGACTCTGATACCAAATTGTAATTTGGGAATTGAATTCTTGTTTATTGGATACTAATTCTCAGGCTTAAATAGAGTACAAAATACCAAATACTGCAACTAGGTCCCTAGACTACATAAAACTAGAATAAAACACCAACACTTTGAAATATAGAACATGAGCGGTAAGCTCATAACATATTTTATAATTATTGAAGGATACGGTATCCACTCTTAATTAACTTTCAGGCAAGCATATCTAAGAAGCAAAAAGAAAGTATATTGGCTAGCTGTACTTGCTAACACTCACAATGAGATATCAATGCTCAAAGAGATAAAGATGCAATCTGATAAATCATAATTTTTTTTACCATCAATACATTTTGAACTAGAGCAGTTTGATGCCCAAATTATTAATATAAGGACATTGTTTAAACATGAAGCAAGACCTGTGAGCCTGATATAGTTTATCATCAGTACCATCATCTATGTAGTTCATAGCTAGCAACCGGTTCTGCAAGACACAAACAATACATAAGAAAAGATTCATACATCTTAAAATTCATACTATGGGTACAAAGTAAATTTTGATGTTCCTAGAATAAGAAGATAACACTTAGCTATGCGAAGAATAAGGATAACTAGGGATCTATTTCGGTGAACCGCCAAAAAATATTAGGCTAATATCTATTCTAAAAGATTAAGAGATGTGGCAATTAGCTGGTCATATTAACAGAAGAAGCCTAGCATTATTCTTGATAACTTCCATTGTAAGTAGAGTAGAAGTTGCTAGAATATAATCATTTGATAGGAAACATATCTGCACAGACAATAAAATTTGGACAGAATAGAAGATTCTCATAAATTTTCAATAGTTATAATATCTTCTACAGATATCCTTGTTTGTATTACGATTTAATTTGATCATTGTATGAAAGAACCAACAAGATAGAATGCACAAAACAAGATACAGATTCAAATCATGGAAAGATGACAAAAGATAAATATTCACAAGTCAAAGAAACATTACCTGCCCAGCATTGCGAGAGTCTGGATCTATTTTCAGGCATTGCTCATATGCTTCAACTGCCAAAGATATGTTCCCAGCGTCTCTGTAAAGAACTCCTACACATTCAATGGAATTACTAAACATTGCTTGATGATGATACGATTATGTCAATAAGTAACTCAGTCCATTGTAATATGAATACTTCAGTCATCCAAACACCAAACCAAGTATCTCTGGCCAAGACAAATTAAACAGTGTCTTTTCTGTATCTCCATCCTCCAGCCATCCTTCCATTCTCAGACCCCTCAATCCCACCACCAGCATACAAACATCCACACAAGATTGGTCTAATTATTCTGAAATGGACTAGTAGTATTCTGTTATGAACCCAATAAGAGATTGAATAATGGGAACAACAACCTGGCATCTTCCAGGGTGATGAACTAATGATGAATAAATGAAGGACGTAGTGTTCTTTGGAAGAAAGATTTTTTTACCGCAGCTTTTAATTTCAGTTTAGATTGCTTTTTACTAATTAATGTCTTTCTATTATGTTAAGACGATAGAGATGCTTTATGTTGCAACTGTACTTAAAGAGCCAACTATGAATAGAAATGATAAATTGGAATTTATCTAAAGTTTCTTCTATTTTCTAAATAGTTGGAGGTTATGGGTTCTCTCCAACGAGCCCCAAGGTCTTGATCTCCCTTAGAGTTTGAGAAGATCCAAGGTTTCCTTCTAAATTGGGCATAAACTCTCATTCCATAACTCATATCGATCCCTGGTATATAACATATTCGCATGATAGTACATTTAATCCTTAATGTATCCTGCTAATGCACATTTGTTAAGGAGAGTAAAGGCAAAGCAAATGACCTAAATTGTTATATGCTTCTGCATAAGATGGATTTGCAATAATAGCCTTCTCAATCATGCTTGCAGCAGCATCCATTTTACCCTGTAACAGAAGTATCACTATGAATCAGCCAAGAACAATGGGTTCAGAAATTAGTGTGTGTTTTTCGGTAAATGATTCAGAAATTAGTAATGAATACATATACAAAACCTGGACAGTGTAAACAACTCCAAGATTGTTTAATGACTGGGAAAAGTTAGGTTTGATTGATAAAGCCATCTGCAATACATAGAAATAATTAGGAACATGCGCGCAACATGAAAAAGATTGTTAAGCGCATGTGTCGCTTTGGCCTAGACCTTGTAAGATTTTATGAGTGTGGGACGTGTTCAATACGTCAGGGGTTCAAGTATGGATATTTGCTCTATCAAAAAAGAAGGATTTTCAAGCTATAAACTAGCCTGGTAACACTCCACTGCTTTATCGAGGTTGTCTCGGTCCTTGTATATCACTCCCAGATTGTTACATGCCTCAGCACATTGTGGATTAAAGTGGAAAGCAAGTTCATAGAACACAATAGCCTGCATTACATGTCAACGAGAAGATTATTCCGGCTTTAAAATATGATAAATGAAACAAGATGTTTGCTACAAGTAATGCCTTAATGCAAGTTATCATCTGCAGTATCCTGTCACCAACAGAAAGCACTAACAAAAGTAGGATATTTCAAAAAGAGACCAGAGATAATGGAACTTGAAATGGACTAAGATAAATTTATGTTCTACAATTAGCAGTTTTCAATTAAAAGCACCAAACCTTGATTTTTGTTTCCCATTACCATGTCAAACTTCAGCATTTCTCCATACGCAACACCAAGGTTGTACATGGCATCAGCGTAGTGCCAATTGTAATAGAGAGCTTTCTTATAGTACGCAACGCCCTTGTTGATGTCACCTTCCAATTTTACCTGGACAGAGTATTCCATGTCAACAAATGCAAGAGATTAAGTCATCAGAATTTTAAGAATTCTCTCTATTATGCATATTAATAAAAATGTAAGAGTGGAAAAGCATTAGACTGAAGAAACTGGATAGTTTTCTAGAGAACTTCCATTTCAACATTATACAACAACTTCCACTCCAAAACATTTTACTTTAGACTTTATATGCAGATAATTTAACAGATTGGGTTAAGAAGTTTAGATGTGCAATTTTTCATATTGATTGACAAGTGATCTTATAAGCAATATGGTTTCTATGGTTCAGAATATAATAGTGTAGAAGCAATGCCCAAGAAAAAAAATGCAATAACACAAATTCTGAAGACAATAGCCTATCTTTTCAAACTTATTGGTCGTAGTTCTTCAAAGGCATAATTCAATATGCAATAGAAAGAAGTCAAACCTTTGTGCCTAAATCAGTCAAGGCAATGGCCATGTTATTCTTTGCAATCTCAAAGTTTGGAGAGACAGTCAGACACCTGCATATAAGAACAAGGAATAGAACTACATGACATTATCAGAGAAAAAGTAGGTCCATAAGATTATTTAGGCCACCTTCTGAAAGGTATGTCTGGAACGTACCGAGCCTGAGTTCTTTACAAGCTAAGGTGAAATCCAAGCCCAAATACAAAGTTTGCAGAAGTTTAAAAGCCAGTCAAGTTTTTTTTTTTCATACATTATCAACATAACAACATTATCTTAATAGCAATAATATTTATAATAGTTTTATGAAAAATGATAATAACATTATTTATACAAGAAAAAAAGAGAAGGAAATCCAAGTATCAAACTTTTACTGGGTCACCTCAACTCTAGTTCTACAAACCTAATGTATAAACATGCTGAGCATTTGCTTAATCAGATGGAGCTCTGAATCTGAATTTTCAAAAGCCAACTTTTCCTTTGTGCGTCTGCATCCCTAGTGCTTAGAACAGAAAATTATGGAAACACCGTACATATTTGTAACAAGACCTTTCATAGCAGGCGATTGCTGCCTCCAAATCCCCACGATTTTTGTAGATTACACCCATATTGCAATATGCTTCAGCGTATATAGGCCTCTCTACTGCAGCTTTTTCATAGCAATTGAGGGCTGTGTCATATTGCATCATTTCCGAATAGACGACACCAAGGTTATAATAAGCAGGCTGCATGGACAAAACTCTTCAGAGTTCAAAAAAAAATAATGAATAGCAATATCAAACTAATCAAGAAGCAAGGATATAAGGAATTACAGCATAGTGTGGGTCTATTTTGATAGCTTCATAATACTTCTGAATTCCCTCTTGAGTATTACCAGCAAGCTTTAAGCTGGTCCCAAGATCTGTTAAAACAATTGCCAAGCATTCTGCAGCTAGCTTGTATGAAGGATCTGCCTTTATGGCTTTCTGATACATCTACACCAAAACAAGATATATATTGTTCCCAAGTTTCACAATGAAAAACTAAATGCCAGTTAAAAGCAGACCTCCATGCAAGAATCTAATGCACACAGAAGAGTACCTCAGCCGCCTCCACCAGTCGACCCTCGTCTTTATATACGATGCCACAATGTGTTAGAGCACAAGCATTTCGTGGTTCCACCTTGACGGCTTCGGCAAAACTCTCAAATGCACGCCTCCCCATATTCTGCATCTGCAGGCAAATTCCTTTGCCAATATGGGCTTCCACATTTTCGGCATCTTTTTCCAACACCTCCTCATATACTGCAAGTGCATCCACAAACTTATTCCTAGACCGAAGAATGTTGGCATATGACATAGCATCTTTTCCTTCAAAACTTTTCTTAGGTGGCATAGTTTTTGGAGGACTTTTGCTGACAGAAGTAGGCATTTCATCTTTCAAGAAGATGTGAGCATCCACTGACTCACTTGATTTTGCATCATCAGCATTTGTTCTTGTTAACTCCATCTAACTTGACACTCGGATTCCTGAAACAAGAATCAGAAGTAAGAAACACCAACTTTCTTGATGTCTAGCCATGTAACTGAGCCACAAGTACCGATTGCAACAGCCATGAGATTGAGAATACTCATTAGACCAAGATCAATATTATTTTTTTATTATCTTCATGTTATAATATTGTCACGGGTTCCCTCTGCGAAGTGGGTAAAATTAGCAAGCATTTTCCAGGAAAAAGGATGCGTTGAGACAAGTTGATACCAAAACCAAGCCAAAAAAAACACTCAATAGGACGAGGAATTGATGTCTTCCATCATCTATTCACTAGGTCATTTACTCCATTTTACACATGCTTGTTTCTTTCATAAGCAGATACCCCTGAAACAAAGGTGCCCATAAACTGGAACCCAGTAGCCACTATTGCATATCATGAGTGGCACTACACTAAACGATGCGTATTCATCACGAACTTAAAGAGGCAAATATTAGTTTCAAAGACTTAATACCACACCAGATTACACGAAAGAATTAACCCTAAGGTATCATCGTGAATTAAAAACTATGAGAAAACTCAATCAATGAACTGCGTTATAGCCACGACAACCCATACTCCAAGCGAACCCCCGACCTCATTTGCAAATAATTGCATATTCTTGAACTTCATGAGAAAGGAGAACGACAAATAAGCATGCGCAAACCGAAACGAAATTGGTCGGCAAATAGCCAACAGTGAAGCAAAAAAGCATGCTACCTAAAGAACAACTTACTTGGAGTTTACTATCAATTAATTCCAAATACTCCCAATAAACCTCCAAACAAAAACATAATATTCGGCGCCGTTTCTCCTCGCGCTTGTCCGCGACACAGCGGGAAGCGGTGGCAGGGAGCTTCTGGCAGCCCACTGAGCCTTGATGTTTCCGGTCTCTGAACGACGGAGCCCCTGTATATCGTCGGTTTCTACACTAGCACCATAAAGTAACTATTTCATTTTACAATTTGTGCCCCCATCTTCCAAATTCCAATTTTACT
>JAOWBN010000017.1:493001-504716 GCA_028565015.1 Pinguicula moranensis | reverse complement strand
TATACACACAGTAAACAAAGCGGGTCGGAGAATTCAATTCCATGACCCGCGAGATTTTTTAAAAATCATGGGATTGGACCCAAAAAAATAATTCCCTCAAAAAGGTGGAATTGATTTCTATCCCACCAATCCTACCATTTTTTTTGTCTGAAATCATAACTTTAGAGGATAACTGTCTCACCATACTGCCCAAGTTCCCTACAGCTTCTTTCGCAACCACAACCTGCAAGATTGAATATAATAAGCATTCATGGATCTAACATAAATTTATTGCTGTATAACACCAAGGTGAGTGGACTCATACTGCTTTAGGGTGAAGACGAACGTCAGTCTCAGTATCACTACCCTCAGAAGTGATCTCTGCAGATTGTGAAATGCCACCAGATACTGATGCTTCTTCAGGACATGCTGATGCAGCCTGAGCAGATTGCCACATTGCATTTGCAACCTCAGCTTCCGCAGCAGAAGCTTCAGCCAGTTTCTCCAAAGAACTCCTGTCCATCCTACAGAAGAAAGATAATTAATCGACACTACAGTTTTATATAAAACAGGGAAAGAACTATAGCGGAGGACTTGAACACAAACCCCAAAAATCCAGACGAAGACGTTTCAGGTCCATCAGCTGAGAATAATGGAGTTAAATTAGCTGTCTCCGATCTGGGACTAGAAGCCACCAAGGATCTCTCAGGTGATCCAACTGGGGGATTGTTGTCAGATTGAAATTGAGAGTTCTCAGCAACCAGAAAGTCATCTAGCAGAATATCTGCAAACAAATGGCTAAATATCTTACAGAAGGATACAAGCGAAAACATTAGTAGAGAAACACAACAATATATACATAAGTCAGTAAACTGACTGAAAGAATTTTACTTCTAAAAGCGAAAATAGGAAAACTCTAATCATGAAAGCAACTTTCGATGACCATTCTGGCGGATTCCGATTTCAATTTAATGAAACAACTTTCTTACAATGTTCGTAAATTGAACTCCGGAACTAAAGTTGAGATTTCAGGTGCTTTAGCATGTGAGTTGAAGAATTTGGGGTTTTCAAGTTAAGTTTTAAGTAATATTTTTGTTGGTAGTTTATGATAAGTCTAGGAACTTATGTGTTATTTTATAATAAGTGTAACATATATAAGCTTGAGGGCTCATTTGAAATAAATAAGATTTCATGCCTAAACTTTCTACTTTGTATTCAAGCCCATCCAAAACCCTTACTGTTTAACGCTGATGTTCACGCTGGCAGTACTGTTCACACCGAAAGTACTGTTCACGGCCAGAATTACAATTTTCTTCAATTTCTTTGTTTTGTCGATCATGGGTTCTGACTACCACAACCACTACAACCTACCCAATATATTTTCAACCAAGTTAGGGTATGGGGTCAAACGTACGCAATCTTACCCTTGTAATTATTCACCAACTAAACTGCACTGTTTTGTCTGAAGTTTTGCATGCTCCTTTTCCTGTAAACCTTTTGTCTATAAGTGCCATCATATTTTCTTTTCTCTCTCTCAATTTTCTCGGCAATTTAAAACTTTCTCACGCACTGCACACACTTCACCGCCTCCCATCGGCGCCTCCGATGGAGGGCGTGGAGGGTGAAATCCTTCCGATAACACTGTTTCAGCAAGGAGCATAGGTCCTGCTGGGGAAAAAGTAGCAAGTGGAATCGATGGAAACGGGATGAACTTTTTGGAACACGAGGGCCAGAACACCCAAGCAACGGTAACTGAGGGGTGGGAGTATGTTGGGGGGCGACAACGGCCAAAAAAGGTTGCGGGTGCAATGGACAAGGCAACAACGGCAAAACAATGGGTAGAGCCGGAGTTAGCCCGAGATGACGGAGTGTCCATTTTCTTCACCAGCTTCCCGGCGGAGTGGGCTGAGGTGGAGCTGAGGAGTGCCTTTGAAAAGGTGGGAACCGTGGAGAGTGTTACAGTTCCCAAAAAGCTTGACAAAGCCGGGAAGAAATTTGGCTTTGCCCGTTTCGGAGCGGTTGGGAGGATTGGTAAGCTTCTGAAGGATTTAAATGAGCTGGAATTGGGGGAATCAACCTTGAAAGTCAACATTGTGCGATTTCCGAAACCTGCGCAGCCCCGTAAGGTGATGACGAAGCGGGCGGTGCCGGAAACTCCCCAGAGAAACAAACCGGAAATTAGGCAATTCACATTCGATCTGACTGAGGATGAGATGGGGTGGTTAAAGACATGTCTAATTGCGTCGATTCAGAGTATTTCGAAGGACAAATTCTGAAGGAAATCAGGAATCACAAGGGATTGGAAAAGGTGAACATCTTCATGTTACCGGGCGCAGAGATCTTGATCCAACCTGGATCGGAGGAGGCAACTGGTATTTTTCTCAGGGACACTCATCAATGGGCAGATATTGGCATAACATCGGTGAGAAACTGATCACCACTGGCCACGGCCCACCCTAATGGTAAATGGATTAATCTGAGGGGGGTGCCGGTGGAGTGCTGGTCGAAAAGGTTTTTTAGTGAGTTGCTGGCAAAGGTTGGGCAACTTCAACTAGAGGAAAAAAGGGCGGAAGGAGAGAGATTTTGTGACAGCTAGAGTGCAGATCCGGAAAGGCGGCGCCAGTGCCCTAGTTTCAGGTGAAGGTTAGGGATCAACTCTATCCCATACAAGTCCGAGAGGAGCCGTCTCAGTGGAAAAAGATTCAAAGTCAGCCCCACGCCGCCGTGACGAAGGTAGGGTTAGTGTTGGATAAGTCGCAGTGGCCGGAATTGACCAGGCCGGCGAAAGAGGGTGATCCGTCTCAGGTAGCGACACAGCTGGCGAGGGAGGGAAACCCGAGGGAGGGAAACCCGAGGAACGGTCTACTGACCCCAGACATTGAGGAGGAGTATGACGTCACGGTGACCTTGTTAGGTGACAAGGGGAAATTACCGTTGGAAGCTGAAAATGGTCAATATTCCCAGAAGTCAAAATTTGCACAATCTAATCGGCAGGAACAGGATTCACTGATGAATTCGCATACAGTGAAGGAAATGGGAACACCACAGTATAAAATTAAAATAGGAAATGGACAACCCCAAGACAAAGAAGTACTACCAGTAGCTGAAGATATGCAAGCCCAAATAGGAGTGGAAGAGAACCTAGTGCCGGAAGGAGAAGGGAGAATAGATCAGGCTATTGACTCAAGTATAGAGGCATGTGGGGATGGGGTTCAAGATGGATCCAAAGAAAGGGCAGAAGGTCAAAGGTTGGCTCAAGAGGAGAATTTCGCTCAAGATGGGCTGCACAAGTCTGGGGTGGACAAGATCTATTCAAGGGGGAAAAAGAAAAAGAAAGAATGTAGTGGTCCGAGCACTTTAAGGAATGTGTTGGGGCAGATAGAAACTGAGGTGGAGGAAGAGGGTTTCTTAGGAACAATGAACACTAGCCAAGAAAAATGGGAGGAGGAAACTCTGACAGTGCTTAAGGATAAATTGAGAATGGAACAGAAGGAGAAAAGTGAAAATTCTAGACAGGAGAGGAGGAGAATGAAGAGGTGCTGAGGAGTCTATCAGAAGGTGAGGAGGAGGAATCAAATAGGGATGCATTGAAGAAGATTTATGAGTCAGATTCAGCACAACAAGAAGATGAGAAAGGATACCAAGGATTAAAAAAAACCAACAGGAAGTCCAGCAGAAGAGCTATTAAAGTTATCCCAAGCTACAAATAGTAGAATGCCTAACCAAGCAGTATTTTGGAACTGCGGAGGATTAAGGAAGTCCACAAAACATATGAGGAGTTGGATCCCAAACTCTACAATCAGTCTTCTAGCGTTGGCAGAACCGTTTCATAAGAAAGAAAGAATGGGATGGATAGCACATCAAATTCAGATGCATAACTATGCGAACAATGAGGACAAGGGAGGTAAATTGTGGCTTTTCTGGAAGGAAGAGGGAGAATTTAAGGTTATAAGCACGCATGAACAGGCGATAACAGGAATATGGCAACAAGAGGGCAAAGGCTTCCAAGTTACTCTCATATATGGTAAGTGCAGCAAGGAGTTAAGAAGGGAACTTTGGCACTACCTTCAATCGGTGCAGACAACTAACACCCCTTGGGTGGTTATGGAGGATTTTAACATTATCAGAGTAACAAGGAAAAAATAGGACGTACAGAGAGGCCTCTTCCCCCAATGATAGAATTTAATAACTGCATAGATGCCTGTGCATTAGTTGATCTAAAGGTCATTGGAAATGGGTTGTCTTGGTGTAATGGTAGAGTGGGGATCAACAGGTCATGGGCGAAGTTGGACAGGATATTGGTTAACTCGGAATTTATGAACTGGCAGCCTAGGAGTTACTACAGACTCCTGCGAGGAAAGGAGTCTGACCACAGTCCGATGGTTTTGAATTTGAATGAGCCAAAGGTATGCTATGGAATGCGACATTTTAAGTTTCAGAATATGTGGACAAGCAGACCCACATTCTTGCGACAGTGCAACGGGCATGGGATAGTTGCCAAAGACCGCCTAGTCTTCTTACTCTGGGCAAAAAGATGAAGAACACAAGGCAGGCTCTCAGATATTGAAATAAGAATGTATTTGGAAGAATTGATCAACAGATCAATACATTAGAAGGCAAAGTTGAACTACTGGAACTGCGATTACAGGAAGGGTACTCAGAGGAGATAGAGAAGGAGTATGTGGCAGCCTCGGAAGATTTTCAGAATGTGGAAATTTTGGAAAGACAGGGGCTGGAACAAATGACAAAAAAAAGAGTGGTTAAAGGGGGGGGGCAAAAAAACTAGAATTTTCCACTCTTCGCTGAGGATTAAACAGAATAAAAAGATTGATCCGAATGCAAGCCCCTGATGGTAGTCCCTTGGAGGGGCCAGAGCAGATCCATAGAGAGGCTGCCATGTTTTTTGAAAAGTTTATGAATAAAGAGAAGCAGGTGGACAAATGCAATGATGAAGAACTCAATCAGCTATTCCCTGAGAAGCTTTCCACAGAAGAGAACAAGCTTCTTCAAGTGATTCCCTCCTTACAAGAAGCAAAAGAGGCCCTATGGTCCATTCCTGGAAATAGTGCGCCTAGGCCAGATAGTCTTGGAGCTTTGTTTTTTAAGAATACTTGGAGCATTACATGGCATGATCTAGTGGGGGCAGTCAGAGAGATCTTCAGCGGGGGGAAAATTCCTAGAATGTTTGCATCCAATCTCATTACCCTGGTTCCAAAGGTTGATCAACCAGCAACCTTTGCTCAGTTTAGACCTATTAGTTTATGTACTGTTGTCTACAAGGTGATAGCAAAAGTAGTAGCCCAAAGGTTGAAGAAATCCATGAGTAAGCTTATTTCTGAGGAGCAGGGCGCTTTTCTATCTAATGGAAGCATCTTTGATAATATTATCTTAGCCCAGGAGATGACTCAGTCACTTAACAGGAAGCAGAGAGGAGGTAATGTGATTATTAAGTTGGATATGGCAAAAGCTTATGATAGAGTGTCATTGAGTTTCTTGGAGCAGGTTCTGAAAGGTAAGGGATTTGATAGGAATTCCATTAATCTGATAATGAGGTGTGTCAAGGATCAGTTTTTTCTCAATTTAGATGAATGGTGTGTCGATGGGTTTCTATGAGGCAAAGAGGGGGTTGCGCCAAGGTGACCCCCTCTCACCATACTTATTCATCTTAATGCAAGATGCATTGTCCAGGTTGCTGCTCAAAGAATGTGAAAATGGCATAATAGGCAGATTTCAGCATCCACCTGGTGCCCCAGCAGTCACCCACCTAATGTATGCTGACGACATCCTGTTCTTTTCTAGAGGGGATGTAGGATCCATCAGAGCAACAATGAAAATTCTAGACACATTCTGCAAATGGTCAGGGTAGAAAATTTGTAAAGAGAAATCAGCAATTTACATGTCCTCGGATATTGGATTAGTTAGAAAGAGATATCTCTTCCACCTTACAGGATTTGCAGAAGGGAACTTCCCCATGATCTACCTGGGGGCACCTCTGCATACTGGAAGATTAACTAGGCAAATGCTGGAGCCACTCTTGGGAAAGTTCAGGAGGAAACTAGCAGGGTGGAAAGGAAGATTGCTCTCACAAGGGGGAAGACTTTGATAAAACAAGTGATAGGGGGCTGCCAATGCACATTATGGCAGTAATGAAGCTTCCTCAAAGTGTGCTGAAAGAGCTGAGGATATTAGCAGATTTTTTCTGGGTAGCAAAGAAGGCAAGGCCAAAACCCATTGGAAGAAGTGGTTAGCCCTTTGTAAACCTCAAGCTGAAGGGGGGTTGGGGATTAGGGATGTGGCAGAGGTCCAAAAGGCATTAGGTATGAGATTGTGCTATAAGCTAGCCACAGAGGAAAGCCTACTTGTGAGATTCATTAAAGCTAAATGCTGTAAAAAGGATCACTTCTTTGAAAGACAGCCCAAAGCAGGGGATGGTCGCTTCTGGAGATATGCTCTATCCATGAGAGCTGAGGTTCTTGAGAACATCCAAGTTATGCTAAGAGGGGGAAACTCAAGTTTCTGGTGGGACAAGTGGCTAGCAGGTGGTTTTCTTGCAGGAAGAGTTCAACTCATTACCAATAAAGATGCAAAGGTAGCAGATTTTATAACTAATGGTCAATGGAAAAAAAAAAGAGTTGAGCCAAATGGTTGGGAATGAGGTTGCTGAAGAAATCAGCATGCTTAAAGTTCCTGATCTACCTGGCACAAAGGATCGAACCATTTGGACTCAAGAAGAGAATGGAGAGTTCTCCCTTAGATCAGCCTGGGAGGTGATCAGAGAGAAAGGTGAAGAAATCAGGGAAGCAAAACTACTTTGGAACAACAAGATTCCCTTGAAGATGACAGTATGTGCCTGGAGGGCTTGGCATAGTAGTCTCTCCACTGATGAGCATGTAGCCAAGAAAGGGGTGAATCTGGCATCAGCATGCGATTGTTGTCACGATACTTGCAGTGTATGTGGATGACATGATCATCAATAGTAATAATGAGGATGAGATCGCGAAGCTGAAGATGAGACTGGGAGAGGAATTTGAGATGAAGGACTTGGTGCAGCTGAAATACTACTTCCTTTGAATTGAATTGGCTCGTGGTCCAAAGGGGATTGTTTTGTCCCGAAAGAACTATGTTCTAGACTTGCTCCGGGATCCAGGTATGCTGGGATGTAAGCCTGCTACTGTAGCGATTGATCAAAGGTCAAAGCTGAGTGAGTGTAGAGACTGGTGAGCCAGTTGACAGAGAGAGAGATACCAGAGATTGGTGGGCCAGTTGATATATCTGAGCCATATTCGACCAGGTATATCCTTTGTTGTGAGGGTGGTGATCAAGTATATGCATGATCCTAGAAAAGGTCACATGGATGCAGTGTATCAGATACTGAGGTATCTGAAAAATGCACCAGGGAATGGGTTAATCTTTCGAAAGAATGGACATCTAAACATTGAATGCTAATGTGATTCAAACTGGGTTGTTGTGCTGATGACAGGAAGTCCACATCTGGATACTGCATGTTTGTAGAAGGCAATCTAATATCCTGGAAAAGTAAAAAACAATAAGTATTGGCTCATTCTACAGCCGAAGTAGAGTACATAGCCATTACCCTGAGAATTAAGCTCTATGCTTATGGAGCTCAAGATGGACGGGGAGGGAGGCACAATCTGAAGCTATGGTGTGACAACAAATCAGCAATCAGCATTGCCAACAACCCCATTCAGCATGATAGGACCAAATATGTGCAGATCGATAAGTTCTTATCAAGGAAAAGCTTAACATTGGACTACTAGAACTAAGACACATAGCCACCAAGGATAGGGGTGCTTATTTGGAAATCGGAAATCGGAAATTTTCATTTCCGAAAATTTCCGTTTCCGAGTTCCGATTCCAAAGTATTATTCGGTATAATGGAACGGAAATAGAAGGCAATTTTCATTTTCGAACATAATCGGAACAGAAATGGAAATTTCCGATTCTATACTCGGAATATAAACTTAATCGGAAATGAAAAATGGAAATAGAAAATTGAAAATCACGTTTTTTAACCCTCACGGCCTCATCTCATTTCACGAGTTTTAACTCTCAAGTCTCACTGTCTCACCTCATCATAACCTCATTTCACTCTTTCACATTTCAGTATTTCGTGAATTGAAATCACGAATTGAACTTCCCTTCATCCTAAATTAGAACTCTTCCTTCCTCCCGCAATCCCGTTGCCGCCACATCCTCCCGTGACAGCTGCTTCGTAGTCGAGAGGAGCAGATTCTGAGATTGTGTAGCAAGCTCTGTTTCTGTGAAACATGGCGCAGTCCTCCCTAATCCGAGTGTTGTGAAGCGTTTCTGACTTTTTACTTCATTATTTTCAGTTTATTTCAAGCTTGCTTTCATGGAGTCCTCTGTTTCTTGATAGCAACTGAAGAAAGATAAACTAGCAAATTATGATAAGAATACAATTATCGTGAATCATGAGTCTGGAATTCTGTATTAAGTGGTGAAGTACAAGCTCTGTATCATTTAGATATCAAGGCAGTTAGATTGTGCCGAAGTCCTCCCTAATTCGAGTAAATGGAAATGCATTTCCATTTCTAATTGAAAATTCCGAATTTTCGATTCCATTTCCGATTTTCGATTCCGAACGAAAATAGGGTAATTCGGAACGGAAATGGAACATAAATTTTCTTCCAAACTGAGTTCGGAACGGAAATGAAAATACCCATTTCCGACGGAAATTTTCGAATAAGCACCCATGTCCAAGGAGCATGTTGCTGATAGCCTAACTAAGGACCTTAGTTTACTAGATTTGGACAGATCTTGTGATGGCCTGACTAAGCGCTTTAATTTAATAGGTTTGGACAGACTTTATAACAAGATCGGCTTAGTTGATATCTTTCGCCCATATTGCGGGGCAGTGTTTGTAGTTTATGATAGGTCTAGGGACTTATGTGCTATTTCATAATAAGTGTAACCTATATAAGCCTGAGAGCTCATTTGAAATAAATAAGATTTCATTCCTAAACTTTATACTATTTTCATAAGAGAGATTTAAGATATTTTAACTGCTCCTTTTTACATGCAGAATCATGTGAATGATAAATTCTACAGATAAAATAGCTGAAACAAATGTAACTAACACCCAACTAGATACGTTAGGCAATAACAATGGTCAGGGAGCAAGAAGACCATAGGACAAAAATGGTAACCTGTGGTGCATGAAACTCACTTACCAATGGAAGCAAATGCTTACTAACAGCCAAAAGGCAGCTCCAATCCAAATATAGGTTCTAATTAAATGATATATTGAACAGAAGATAAAGTTTCAATTAGGTTACACTTTACCTCCTCTTAAACCACCATAAACATAGATTCGAAAGCCAACAGATGAAGCTGCATGGCGGCACCGTCGCATAGTCTCCAACGAGGGGTCAGGGTCACCCTGTCCTTTGTTTCCCCTGGAGGTAACTAGCCCATTTCTATCAAGCCAAACCCCAGCTGCAGTATCAAGTACTTCAAAAGGAAACAAAGCAACTAAGGATACAATTGTTTTGTGTAATTGTTGGTGAGCCCAATTAATAAACCTGGAAACAGCTGATTGAAGTTACCCGCAATTGCAGCATCACCTTCTACTGCTCGCCCTCCCCTAAGAGCACCCCCTGTGACATGCAATCTTGCACCGACAAAAACCTGATCATTGATAGCATCGGTCATTAGTCAAGAGAAGCAACAAAAAGAAGGAGATTGATTAGTGTGTGGAAGAAGGCCTGAGAAAGTTAAGCATATCAATTATTCCGAGACTTCCCAAAAAAGCAGTTAATGAGGTTTGAAGAAAAAACTAAACATGAAACAAAAACTAATACCCCAAATGGCATATTTTTTAATGCCTCATATGCCGCATCTAGAATTAGATAGCAAATAATTGCTAACAGCGTCTACTAGAAATCCATATACAATAATCGCATGAGTGTCCTTGAAGATATATGAAGCTACCAGTTTCTAGCAAATCGAAGCAAATCACAAGTCAGCTAAAACTTGAAAGCAGCAGCAGGATCAACCATCAGATTAAGTTCTTCTACTTACCGAAGCATGCTGATACCTCGAGGTAGGTGACACTCCTGGCGCAAGAGTCCATTCCCATAGGCCACTCCGATGCATAAGTAGTCCATAAGCATCTGCCAAGGGCTGTGCAAACCACATACAACTAATAGCTAAGTCAAACTGATAGTAGAAGTTTGTTGAAAAGCAAACCATCCAACTGGAATATAACTCAATTTCCTTATATAGTATAATGGCTCAGGATTCAAGATCACAGAGGATAGATGAACTAAGAGCTCCTATCTCCACTAGCAAACCTCATACCGTGCCTGAAGAGTCTCTTCCACCACAAAGCAGAAACATCCCGTCAGACCTGGCACTAGCTGTTGCATACCTACAAAAAGGATCGTTTAGTGATACCATACTTTACAAACTAAATGGCAGCAATTTCCATTTTATGCTCTACTGAACCTTCTAAAGAGTATACTCTGAGAGATGAAAGGTGAAAAATGACTCAAAAGGAGCTCCATTGCTTGGGATGCAATAACTAAGAAACGTTTATTTAATAAACAAATCCAAAGGGCTCCAGTGGAGATTAGTTAAGGAATGCAATATCACAGGCAGAAGACAAGCATCTTTATAATGTCATCCTAATAATAGAGCGCAAACTGTAATTCCAAATCTTGGGAATCCATGGCAAAAGGGAAAAAAATATAGAGAGGTTAAGAACTTGCGCAGATGAACTTCAGATTTCAAGACAATTTGTAAGCTTTTAGATCACTATTTAAAACGGTACACTTACATTCTAGCAGAAGGTCTATCACCTTCAGGATTTAACCTCTGCCACACATATGGTTTCTGTGCAGTATCCAAAACCCAAGCATCGGACAACACTCTTTTACCTAATGAAGAATAATCGATAGAAGCTCAGTTAAAGGGACCACCTGCGCTGCATAAAAGTTTTAGAGAGTGATAAAGAAGCAGTCAGTGATAGAACATCTGCTCTCACCATCATTGCCACTAACTGTAACAAGATATCGCTGTGCAACCAAATCCATGACATGGCCGTATCGAGGTCCCGGGCCTTGTCCCTGAACAACAACCCTGAACTCCGAAGAAGATTAAATGCCTGCTATGAATCAAAGAGGGTATAAATCTACAAGTACCATGGATGATTAGAGGCTCACCGGTGCCACTTGAATTTATCATTTGTCAAATCTAACACGTAGAGGTCATCAGTCGAATGCCCTGCCGGACCTATGCCACCCTGACAAGAGAACATAGCAATCAATGTACAATTTATTTCAAAGACCGAGTTCAGAAAAAACAAATATGCAGCGTGGAGATTCCAAGCACCTGAAAAACAACCATGGTACCAACTGCAGCAGCAGCATGCGCAGCCCTAGGTGATGGCGGCTCACCAGCCGGCCGAACTCTAACCAAATCCAATTAGAGCAAAGTAAACAAGAATTCAGGATTGGTAAATCTCCCAAATTTCAAATTGAAACAACAAAAAGACCCGCTAAATCAACTTAAACCAGAAAACAAAGCAAAAAAAAAAAGGAAACCTGGTCCATTTTCTTGTGAGAACATCATAGGAATGAACCGAATTCGTCACCCCATCTAATCCTAAAAACCATAGAAGACCAACCAAAGACTTCAGACTAGAGACTATACAACAAAAACAACAAAGAGGTAGGTCAGGAGATTACGGATGCC
>JAOWBN010000017.1:477619-492901 GCA_028565015.1 Pinguicula moranensis | reverse complement strand
ATAACTCTTGTATCTTGTATCAAATAAGAGAATCATCTTCATGTTTTCTCAGTCTCAATCTTTCAATATGGAGCAACCAAAATTCTTTGGGAGCTTCAGACCTATAAGCTTATGCACGGTTGTGTACAAGGCTATATCTAAGATTGTAGCGAACAGGTTAAGGAAGCACATGCCCTTCCTTGTGTCAGAAGAACAAGGGGCATTTGCCTGAGACAGGACGATTTTTGAGAACATCATCCTAGCACAAGAGCTCGTGCATTCAATCAATAAGACACAGACGAGAGGAAATGTCATGCTAAAGCTGGATATGGCAAAAGCATACTATAGGGTGAGCTGGGGGGTTTTGGAGGCAGTACTAATTGGAAAGGGATTCACTGTTGAATCTGTAGTGTTAATCATGAAGTGTGTGAAGGGAACTTGACTGTCGGTGCAAATGAATGGGGTGACAGTTGGTTTCTTTGAGACTGTGCAAGGGCTCCGGCAAGGGGATCCACTATCCCCATACCTATTCATTCTCGTATAGGACACCTTGTCTCGTTTACTGCTGAGAGAGCATCGCACAGGAAAGATAGGCAGGTATCATCACCCAATTGGTAAACCAGTAATCACCCATCTAATGTATGCGGATGACATGCTGGTATTTGCGCGAGGGGATGTCAGGTCCATAAGGAATGTGGTTAAAGTGTTGGAGAAGTATTGTGGCTGGTCTGGACAAGCGCTCTGCAAGGAGAAATCGGCAATATTTATATCTAAACAGATTGGCCTGGTGAGGAAGAGGGTGATACTGCAGTTAACCGGTTTTACAGAAGGAATATTTTCAATGACCTACCTTGGAGCCCCAATCAGTATGGGTAGGCTAACTAGAGAAATGTTGGAACCACCGCTAGGGAAGATGAGGAGAAGGCTGGCAGGTTGCGCCTGGAAAGTGTGCAAAGGAGTCTACCTATTGATGACAGCTCATTCAAAGAGAGTATACATCGCCTCAGCATGCCAATGTTGCTCAGAACGGAACCAGGAGACAATGGATAATATATTGTCAAGCACCAACTTTGCAAACAAGTTGTGGACAAGAGCGGCAGGCCTGATTAAAAGAATATTCGCATTGCCGAGATCTTGGAAGGAGAGGATGATACAGTGGCAGAAAATGACAGGGAGAGGATCCTTGCAAGGATTTATTTCTTTAATTTTACTTGTGGTACTAACATGGTGTTTGTGGCTACGCAGGTGCAAGGCGTGATATGAGGAGTATGGAGAGAGGTAAAAACGATCTTAGCCATGTTGTTTGATATAGCTGATAGAAAATTCAAAATGCAGGTGCACGACTCACACATCAAGCGACAAATAAATACAATAGTTAACTGGCGGGTCAAAAAAAACAATTGGCTCAAGCTGAACACAGATGGAAGGTGCTTTGGCAATCCCAGGCCAACATGGAGTAAGGGCATCATCAAGGATGAGCAAGGGACGTGCATGGCAGCATACTATGTGCACCTTGGCATAGGGACAAACAATGAAGCATAGTTACAGGTAGCAATAGAGGGGCTAAAAATATGTCAGCAGCAAGGGTAGCAAGATGTCATTCTTGAAACTGATTCCTTGATATTGAAAAACTGGATTCTACGGGAGCAGTGCAGCCCGTGGCAGCTGTTGGACGCTAGAATGGGCATGAGACTTCATTTAACGCACCAGTTCAGAGAAGGCGATTGCATAGCTGACCTCCTGGCAAAACAAGGAGCAGGAGGATACTCCCAAACATATTGGAACACTAGCGAGTTGCCAAGACAGATTAGAGGAATCATGAGATTGGAAAGATGGGGAATACCCAATATACGATTATGTTAAAACTATGCTAGGTAGATTACGGAGGCATGAAGTTTTCATTAGCCAACTAGCCCTTATGGGCAGAGACTTCGGTCGTGTAATACGAAAACTTGAGCTAGCTCGGATGTAATTTTTAATTTAATGCAAGTACTTTTATTAAAAAAAAGGGTTTTCAGCCATTTAGAAATACTACAGGAGAGACTAAGAACTTGCTTGACATTATTTAGAGATAATCAAAACTATCAAGCAAAAAAGAGAAATTCAACTCACGTCGAGTTGTACAGACTTCTGCTCAAGAACACTCATGGCTTCTTCAGGTTGTTGCACAGTAAAGGCTGGAACACCTCTCTAATTGAGAAAAGAAAGGTTTAGGTGAAGAATGATGAGAAACATTAAGAAACTACATTGTGGTAGAACGCGAGAAAAAATTCAAATAATGAGCACGCAGAAAAGTAAGAGTGCCACAATGCCTTAAAAATGCCAGCCTTTTCCCCTGCAATTAGTCCCAGAGTGTTTCCTGCGAGTTGTATAATAAACAGATGAAGGAACATAGGAACTTCCAAAAGGTAACAAGGAACTTGATAACCATAAGGGCAACCATGGAATCAAACTTTTTCAATGTTTGACCAATTTACTGATGATCAATATCAGAAATAGGCAAGTTTTAGGCCTTCAGAAAATAAGCACAATGCCAGAAAATCACAAGCTCAAGCCCAATGGTTGCTTTTAAACTTCTCTCATTCTTTTAAACTTCTCCCTGCTCCCAGCCCATCAAAACGTTTTATAATTTCAGAGATTCCAAAATCAACAAAAAGGAATATATTCTTGAAGAAAGATAATCCAATGAGATAATTACCTAAATATCATGGAAAGAAAGCACTAACCAAGGATTTCCATGTGGTCGTACCCTAGTGAAGTTATACCACAGACAACTGGATTCTCAACCTGCAAATAAACATTCACCTTGATATGAGAAAACCGGTAAGCAATAACCTTTACAAGTTATGAATCAAGTCAAACAGGCATATCTGCTCATGATGAAAAGAAACTGCGAGGTTCTTCTGCAGATGGAGTGCTTTGCACATACCACATTAGTAGCATCAAACTTCCCACCTAAGCCAACCTCCAAAATAACAGCATCCACCTGAATCCAATAAATTTGAAGATGAGATGAAAATCTCACAAGTGCATAATAGAACAAATGAAAGTGCATCTAAAGAATACCTGCTCAGCAGCAAATATCTTGAAAGCAAGCAAGGCAAGGAAACGAAAATATGTTGGCATAGGTAACTCATCAGATGCTTGTTCCTACAGGCAAAAGATGGCAACATTAAGAAGAAAAGAAAATAAGCATAAACAGGCCTATCTGAATCTATCACCCTTTTCAATAGCATTAAATGCAGATTATCCTTTTAGAGCATTGATAATTGCCAAGTAAATTATTAAGTGATTCTCCCAAACATTGGTTATTCCAGCCTTAGTTCACTTCTTGAAGAGATATTGGCAACAAAGCTGAATTTTTTCTAACAAGTTTCATGTGAAATTTAATTAATACAAGCAGAGATTGAGCTTGGTAGCCTGAAGGAGTTCATACCTGATTCATTCAATCTTATAGGACAGTTGAACAAACATTAGAAATTTATTTATCGAGGTTCATTTTCCATTCCTTAAGTAACGGCAGTTCAATCTTTTTTCGAATTTCATTTAGAGAATCCTTAAGGTGGGCACTACTATCATAGGCATTAGAGCTGAAACTACATCAAAAGCACCAACTCTAGCCGAATCTGTTGCTACGAGAACCATGTAACCAAACAACCGATAATAGATTACATGAGAATTTTTATTGAATCTGATGCTCTGCAATCAATCATTAAAAAGATCACAAATTTGGAAATCAATTAATTATTATGTCTTGAGTACTACATAAAACAAATTCAATCACAAATTGGTTACAGGCCAACCAAGCACATATCTTTAAACTTTGAATCAAGGAAGAGAAGTGAGAAACTACAACTTTTGGAGTCCATGGACCTATAGGGCTACTAGAGGATATGGCTCATATATATGTCGCAAGTACAGAGAACTATACTTGAGTGTGGCACTAAAATATGAGCATGAACTTTCATTAATAAATAAAAACAACAGATCATATAGCAGTTTAGTTCAAATTACATAATTCAAGTCAACCACCCCCATCAGTTTGTTTAGGTGGGTATAATAAAAGTTAAAGGGACTGGATAAGATGCACATCCCATGCAGTCACTTGAATTGTTAGTAACTCAATTTCACATTTTCCTGTCGTAATAACAGAATCATGAAGTTGATATACGCATTCCTGGTCTCTATAGCATAGTATTGACGAAGGAGATTTTAGTGTGCGTATATATCAATAAGAAAGGAATTTAACAGATATCACTTCATAGTACAGACATGGTAAGTCCAGAACATGCAAGAATGTAGTAGAGTGTCAGGTGCCAAAATGATGTCGACCATTGTTGTTTAAGCTTTGGAGAGGCAGAAACTTAGAAGTAGCAATATGCCACGATAGTATTGTTGAGAAAAGAATATGCATACCTTTAGCCGATCGTAACACCACCAGAAGTACTCCAAGAACTTCTCTTCAGAAATATCTAAACTGAAATATCCAATAAAAGTTAAAAGAGATCAGAATGAAATGGTTATGGAATTTCTGTCATGCTTGGAATTACTTCAAAAAATTTGCAACAGATAAGAACCACAGAAGTCAGTCTAATGGGTTAACATGAAAATATTCAACTCTCCGGCCACTTTCTAGCACTTACCCATCCAACTTAAATCTTTCTCGAACATCAATCAGATGAGGAGATGTGAAAAGTCCAGTATGGAGGCCACAATGACGCAATATAGATTCTGTGAACGTACATGTTGATCCCTTCATATTCCAGTATCCAAAACAAAGTCATATTGCAGATTACAAAATATTCTAAATAGAAATATTCAACAATAAAATTAACCCCAAACCATATTACATACGCCACCATTGCTCATGTCTTACTAAAGAACCACCAACCACCTACACTACCCCAATTTATTTAATCACCTTTCCTTTGGTCCCTGCCACGTGAATAATCTTCATTTGTTTTATTGGCTCCTCCAAGTCCAATATCTGTCATTAATCAGACAAAGGAGAGGAATATATTACATATAACACTTGGGTGTATTAGAACGAAGTTCTCTTCATGCCAAATTAAATCAAGCAGGCATATTAGGATTGCCAAAAAGTACCTTGATATAATCAAACAATAAGTCATAGCGATCGCCCTTGTTACTCTTATCAGCGCGGCTACGCTTTGTTATTAGTGAAGACAATGCCTCCATTGCCTTATCATATGGGGAAGCCACAGGTTTCCCAAATCCATTTTCGCCTTCGCCATTATTAACAAGCATAAGAAATATAAGAGCACATCAAAAGTCCAATAAATCAATAAAAACGGACAAGTTCCTACAGGCACTGAAGGAGCTCAAATCAAACATGACGCAGCATCCATATCATCAAGATCTTGGTTTACGAACAAGTCATCCTAGAACTTACTTACTTCCCGGCTCAACAGCAATTGAAGGAAGTCCGACCGAACTATCTAACTAGGTTGCTTAGGTAGGGTTTGGAGGCAAGCATATTCAAGTACCGAACAGACCGAGGAGTAGGCTTCCCGATGCTGAACTCTATTCCTTAGGTTCGGAGGAGGAGCCTTATGTCGTAGGCCCTTCTTTCTAAAAAGTTTCGTTTTTACCGACTCTCTGTGCCTATGTGTGAAGACTGATCAAGAGACAGCCGGAATAGAAGAAAAAGATTGGACAGAATGACTGACAATAAAGCACCAAGAAGACGATAGAGATATGGGCATCAACCCCAAAAGCCCTCACTTACTACAATGAACAAGCTTCAGCTTAACCGGATTTCTCAACCATTCATTCCTCCATTGCAGCATTGTACAAAAAGCAGAACATGACACCGCAAGTAAGCACATTGTATAAAATTCACAGGGTGTTTACCTTGTGACATAACTTCTGAATCGGTTATGACGGCCTGGAATCTTAACTGGCGAGATTCAGATAAATGAATACATCGTGAAACACCCTTAGATAAACTCTCACGCACGCACACACGCCGAAAGAGGTGTATACGCAGTGGAGATAAAGGGAATGAGAGAAGCAGTATTGGTGGAAGGTCATAAGCTTCCAAAGCGACCAACGGCTGAGGAAGGGTGACGGGTGGTGGAGCAAAATGGCGAGAAGAAGAAGGTGATTGTGTTTGGAGCCTTTTAAAGGAAAGAATCTAAAGGCCGTAAGATTTGATTTGTGAAAAGTCTATATAACCAGCAATTTTTGGAGTTTTATGAATCAACAATACGCTTGCGTAGGCTAGGCGGGGATCCGGTATTTTCTGAATTATTATTCTGTAAGGAATTACAAAAGAAGTTCTTTCAACAAATATGTGAATTAGGAAGGATTGGTCGACGAAATCTGAACCAAGGAGAATTCTAGAGGAACTGGATCGGAAAAAAGAGGGATTCTAGTCTAGTTGCTGGAATTGAGAAAGATATCAAATATCTGGAGTTTCTTTTTGTATATTATATGGATGATCCGATCCGCCGCTGGATATCTTTGATGATTTGATCGTCTTTCTCTGAGGATTGAGGAAGAGGCCAAATAGAAGCATATAAATAAAACCGAGAATTCATTAGAGGAATCTTTTTGCAGTAGTATAAGCCAGTCTATCTTGCTTTTTATCATTTCCACAAAAAGCGATACGTGAAGCCTAGAGGAAGAGGACAAAATTGTTAATTTATAAGTTAAAAATATCTCCTGTCACTGTGGATTATTTTTGGTAGTATCTTTAATTTTAAATGGACTGGGCAATTTTTTGCTCTTAAGGTATTGAAGTTCTTCCTTTCTGATGTTTTCATGATCTGGCCTTGATTTTTTATACTGGGATTTATTTGAAAGCTTTAATTTTTTTGATACTGCAGCCTGTGTTTGGTATAACTATTTAGAATTTTTTTCTGAGTTCTTGGAGAAATTTGTTACTAGTTGTGCAAAATGGCGGTGAGGATAAAGAAATATAGGCAACTTAGTCCTGGAAGAGCCGAAGTATGGACTGAAAAATCACCAAAATATTACTACAATGCTGCAAATGCATCAGAAATAGATCCATATGATAAGTTTTTTGTTGTTAGTAGCATTTGTTGGTTTATCAGTACACATTGACGTAGTGACATTTTGGTGACCATACAAATTTCGTTCGGTTGAGTAGATAATCATGCTTCTCTTTGTCCGCTTCTTTGTCTTTGTTATTGGGCGGCAGCCAGTGACCAGGGCTTGCATACAAGTATTTGGTGCATAAAGAATGTTAATATCCTGCTTAGTTCTAGCTAGTTGCTGTTGCAGCTCCGCCAGGAGATGCTGGCAGTTGTTTGCAAACTTCTAACAGTGAAGCCGAATCCCGTGATTGAGTTGAGCATTTGGATCCTTTTCTTTTAATCTTTTCTGTTGGTCTCAAAGCTAAAAGATCTTCAAATATTTGCCTGGAAGCATGGGAAGGTATGCCTGGAATGAATTGTAAAATACTTCAGCCTAGAGTTCTTCTGTATATGAACCAGCAGTATATTGCATCTTTAGGCTTGCTACATGTATTTCTGGGTCTACTGCAGTCTGAAAATCAGTATTCATTTGCACTTGAACATGTGTTGAATTGGAGAATACTATTTGGCATTTTTCCTCTTGTGCTTACAATTTATTACGTGAAATTGTGAACATCATGTTGTGGATCCGACAGGGTTGAAGATTCCTGCTCACGTCTTTCCGGGTATTCTTCCAAGATCGTGAGAAGTAGCTGTATCATTTCTTTCCTGTCTGTACCTCCTTCACTTGTCTTCTTTGCGGTATGAGGAGGTTTCATATCCGAAGAAATTGGACTAACACGCTGGAGTCTCTGGAGATTGACAGTGGAAGATAAAGTGTACTTCAGTGGATTCCATGAAAAAAGTAATAGGATTCTAGAGCCATATCGCAGGCATATAGCACAAGAATTGAATTGAATTGATTTGATAGACTTTTGTATACTTTGTTGGTTTGGTTAAACTTGCTTATGAGACTTTGTTGATTTAGTTGAACTTGCTTAATTGTAGGCTTTTTTTATTCAGTTTCATTTGAGACTTTTTTTATTCAGTTTGATATGTTGCTGAAAGTTTCTAGTGAAAGTAAGATGAAAAATAAGTGGAGAGCAAACATGAGAACCTTAGCATGTAATTAGTAGCACTAAACTTTTAAGAAAAATTGTGTAAATTACTTCAAAGTCACTTCGTTGTACTGACCAAACAGCCTCACCTACCCCTTAACTTGCACCCCTTCTAACATGTATTGTCTCTATCATCGCTAAAAACCCAAAACATAAATTCTTCATGTGGCCGAACCTCTGCACAGTGTTACCGTAGCCATATTTGTCCCTGTACATTCTTACCAAACTCAATGGCTGCTGTCTGTTGGAAAGCAGATACTATAACATCATCTAGGTTAGCTGCAATTCAAGCAAATGCTATAAAGTATTCAGGAACATCAGGTGTTTCAGGCTCGCAGGAGGCGCTTATCGCATTGCAAGATCCTGTAACTTGCATGAGGACCCTCGGATGTGTCCCTCAAGGATACATGCCAACCCATGGCCATACCAGTTACTTGAAGTTCGTCCATTATAGTAAGTGAATCGCGAATATATACACGCCCACCAGGTCTAAGAATTCGGTCCATTTCAAGCATGATGCTAGATATATTGCACCTGAGATAAGGAACCAAACAAATTATGTAGATGTATAATGTGAACCTCAATGTAGAAAAAGGATGCAATGTGTCGCGTACTTATCTATCCAACCCAACGAGCTTAAAGTTTATGAGATTGTAAAGGTTCATGGATTTGCATTTAACACGGAGGATTAAGAAAATCAAGATTTCTAAGTCTTGGCAGTAGCTGGCATGATTTATGCAAAGTTCGAGAGTCCATTGTAAATGAAGCTGAAAGAGTTATCATTGAAAATTCTTTTAATTTTGTGCTAATAATGGACTAGATCAAAATGACTATTAAATTTCAGTGCTTCAATTAATGAAGTTGTTGAAATCTATACATCAAATGACGCAATGCATCTTGTCTCGCAACGGAAACAACCTCTTTGTATAATTACAAGAATAAAGCTGCGTAATCTGACCGCTTATACCTCAACTTGATTGGGAATATACTGGGTAGGTTGTAGTTGTGTGGTATTTATGCAAAGTTCTCAAGTAGAGAAATAGCTACAAGATTACGTATAACAATTGAAGAAAAAGAAGGTGGATACCTTTTCCGTTCTACTGAGAAAAGCCCAGCTGCATGAATTAGGTCGTAGGTTCTCGGATACGTATCAAATGGCTCACACCTGAAAATTTCATATATCAAATCATGCATAAGAAGTGCGGAGATGATTCACATGCATCACTCTAAAGCAATAAATAATAGTGGCCAATTTGGCATCATATGACAGAAAATGTTGTCCTTTTTTACCCCAAGAAGAACATTAAATAACAAAGTTTTCATAATTGAGATTTCATCCATGCTTATATTGTTTGGTGGAATAACTTCGTTTGCAAGTTAGTATACAAGTAGTTGTTTCTTTCTGGTTCCCCCTTCTCTTTTTCTTTGTGAAGCAAATAGTGATAAAATTCGAAAGGTAATGACCATCAAATCTCATACCAGTCATGCATAACTCCTATAAGACCACGATCATATATTACAGGCAACGTATTGGGTCCACTGACAGGGACAACATTGAGCACCCAACTATCCAATTTGTTTTCAATTAGTGCAGCAGCAAATCTGCAAGTAAAGGAACCAATTAGATTGTTTAGAAATACAAGCAATACCACGATGAGATAAGACCTACTTCCTACTTTTAAAGCGATAAAAGAAGCAAAATAAAATAGGATTAGAAGTTTAAAGAATTTACCCTCCGAATCCAGCTCTCATGTCCAGTACATTTCTAAGCCTGAGTTTACCCCAGTGGAGTGCACGTACATAGCTCTCAATTATTTCCTTCCAATATTTAGATTCCGCCCTGAAAAGTTCTTTCCTCGACAAGTATGCATCGAACTGTATGCTCTGAAGTCTATCTGGAGGAGTTTGCAACCGTGCTGGCCATTTTGTAACATTAGAACCATATCCTTCCTCGGGTAGACGTGTTATGCATGCCTTAAGATCAACGTACCTACATAATTTTGAAGAAGGAGAGTATGAAGACACAGAAATCCAGGTTCTTCCACAATATTTAAGCTTACATTAGAAACATTATAAAGCAATGAAACCACTCATTGTGTTTCAGTAATATTTTAACATGTATAGACTAGTTCTCAATGTTATCCACAAATAGTATGAGTCCAATGGATCATTCTTCTCCCATCTGGTACAGTCTAGCAGCCCACTGGGCAAGCAAATAAGCTTATAACAAAAGAATATAAAGTGAAAAGAAGCTGAAACAAAGGCCTTATCAGCATTAGTTATAACCACTACCTGCAGTTACCTGTGAAATGCCTTAATAATAGCATTTCAGATGAAGTTTCTTTTTTTTGGTATCAAAAAATTCAAATAAAGAACTCCCACTCTTTTTCGCTGCCACTGGACTTCGTTTTACATGGAAAAATCAAATCTGAAGTAGAACAAAGAATACTCACTCCAATATTGTAAATGAAAAAACTGAAGCCGCTAACTGTATCCATACCAAACATTATCAGGATCATCGTCAGGTTCACACAAGGGTGGCTGAGTCACATCTGCACGGCTCAAGTAGCAGCTATTGTTTAATGGCTTCTGCCATATTGCTATATAACCTTCTTTCTTCACAAGGGTCCAACACATCCGACTTGTAAGGTTAATCATTTCTGCAAGGAAAGCATGAACAAAAACAAATGGATCAAAAAACAGATCCTATTCAAAAGGCGAGAAGGGTATTCCAATTAATGAAACAATGCGCTTATAGTGCATACATCCAACAGTCATGATGTGACAACTCCAAAAGTATCAAACAAGATAATCTATTTGCAGGTTGGCAGAGTATTTTGGAACGGACCAACATGCACTTCCTTAAAGTAGCGGTTACAAAATCTTTTAGGCACTACATAAAAATACCCAATTAGTATTAATTTTGGGAAGGACTCCAAGTGACTGTACCTTCCCACTGTTCTTCAAGGGCTGCTTCATGCTTGTAAACAGGCTGGGCTGCCCAAGCAAAATAACCTCCAGCCCTGAGCATTCTGTTGACCTCCAGTAGCAAAATTCCATCTAAAAGAAAAGTTTTTCAGAGTACATATAAGCATGAGTTCAACATAGAATATCTAGAGGGGCAGGTTATCAGAGGGACCGTATGCATGAGTTCAACATTGGATACATATCAACAGAAATTCCATGGACCATGGTTTTTGAAATCCTTATCCTACCCTTGTATAAGATAACATCAACGTGCGTAGTTTCAGATGGAGGCAAGCATCTTTCACAAGTGGATCAAGAGAGAAAAAAAAATGATTTGACGACAAGCAAGAAACTTGATAAACTGATATTAAGAGTTTGAACATGAAAATGAATCACAAATCTGTCCTATTATATGGATTTGGGAGTTCCTATAAGATTTACACCACCATTCAACAGGAGAATTGTTTCCTCGTTACCAAAAGCAATAGTGCTTTAAGAAAACTGAAACACAATATTCAAATCAAGATATCTAAATCATCTTTAATCATTATGCCATTGACAAACATTCCATCCTAAAAAGAAATTATGCGGGATGATCTACAGTTGCTAGCCGAATTGCATAAAAAACTTCATACCATCTCTAGTCCAGTTAATTCTACATCTTGAGCAGTGTATAAGATCAAATGCTTGACTAGGATAAAGTAAACGTCGAGAAACAAATGCTGCCACCATTGCAGGCACGCCACGTTCGAGCGCAAACTGGATCTGATTCTCATGAACATCTTTGGGAGCCACAGAGAGTGTGAGAACATTGCGTGATAACAAATAAGCTCCAAAACTAGCAACACCACACCCAACATCCAATACAACTCGAGTATGTTTGCCAAAGGCAATTTCAGGGACCATCTGGAAAACAGCGGTAAAAGCAAAAAATAAAATAAAATAAAAAATCAGAAGGAATTAGACCAACAATAGAAGTCCATAGCATAAAAACATCGTTTTCTATACATTTCGCAACAAACAGACACCTTTTCAATCTGATCCAAATACTGATCTGCCCCATGAATAAACTGTGTGCCACCTCCAGGAAACTTGAACTTGTCCTTGTCAACGGTGATCCAATTTTGGCCCCCTTTATCCTCAGCCAGACGGGCATGAGGCACATTGCTAAACCAAACCTGTATAGAACAAAAGAAGGTAAAATCACTTGATGAAACGTTGACCACACTTGAACACCTATTTCCGATGAATTGCGTTTCCATAACAAGATCCAGGTTTAAATATCCAAGAATTAATTAATAACAAGATCCGGGTAACTGAATCTCTAAACGATGACAAATTCAGTCAAATCAAACTCATACAAACTCTTGGGGAAAAAGAACTGCTAAATAGCACGAAATCAACCGGCTTAATTTCATTAAGGCAAGTGATAGTGTTACCTCGTTGCGGCTTCTGGGCCAGGGGATCGGCGTTCTGTACCCTTTCGGAGCAGGAATCAAGCAACTCAAGCCTTTTCCTTCTCCAGGACAATGCCTCTCAAATTTTTCACCTTTCTCCGTAGAATTCAACTTCTTTATTGCCTCCTCATTGTCTAAACATGGTATAAACTCCCGCATACTCTCCGGACACAACCGGAACTTCTTAACCCTAACTCTAACCTCCTCCCCCTTCCCATCATTCTCCAAACCCTCACTTTCATTCGTTTTTGCCCAATTCTCCACCAGTTCAGGATCATAATCCCCCACCTCAAAATCATCCGCCATTCTCCCATTCTCATCCACCACACCCATTTTCTGCAACATCGGCGGCGGTGGTGGAGATGGCGGCGGTGGTGATGGAGGAACAATGACCTGTTGTGGCTCATTATGTATATCCTCTAGTGGCGGCGGAGGCGGAGGCGGCGAAGCCTCATTTATCAGCGGCGCAATATCAAATGTCTTGTCCAGATTCGGAGAGAGAGCAACAACACTGGATGATTCGGTGACTTGGGGTTCTGGGTTTTGATTAGATGAGAAGAACACGAGTTGATGCGATGAGCCATCGGAGAAATGCTTCCCAAAATAGAAGAAAACCACCGAAATGAGTATGAATCCCGTAATTCTTATCGGTGTGGCAGATTTGCAGAGATCGGAAAGCCCTCCGACGCTGCCAATCCCCTTCATCCCGACAATTTTATCAGATCCCCGTTGTCTATAATGTACAACACATGCATAGTGATAGAGCCATAGATAATAGATTAGACTGTTGGCACTGCGAGTGTGGAGTAAATATATAGATGCGTGACAGGAGAGAAAAGAATGGGAGAAATCAGAAAAGAGAGAAGAAAAATAATAGATGTGCTAAAATATACAAGGGGAGAAATTAAGGTGACGTGACTTAAACGACCTCGTTGATCTCATGGGGCTTTTGTGATTAATTAAGGGATAACGTAACGCTGCAGGGAAATCCGTTAGAGTAAAATAAAATAGTATTCATTCTTTTCCATTATTATAGTACTCTCTCATTATTGACCAATTTAACTTAAGCTAGTGGTAGTGGTAGAGGATATGAAAGCACATATTATCACTAACACATAATTGATCAATGGGTGGGGACCAGACCAAATGTTTAATAAATTAATAGACTCACTATTATTGATTTGGTAAGTTGAATCAACAATTGAAATTGAAGTATTGAATATGAATGCCAGCAATGTTTGAAGTATGAACAAGTTACTAATACAAATAGCACAAGTCGTGCTCAAGCCCCTAAGTAAGAAGGGGACATGGTCTCCCCAAGTTTTTAAAAATGAATTATTATGCATATTAAATTTTTATTTTTTTTAATTTGGTCACCCAATTAAAATATGATTGAGTCGCCTCACCCCAAATTTATTTTTTACTAAGTTGCCAATTAGGCCACTTAAACCAACAAAAAAGATATAATACTTATGAAGACTTTCTAATAATTAAATTTGTTTTAACATAACAGTTATGCATAAATGGATATAGGTTATTTGATATTGGTACTATTTGCAAATTAGTTGAGAAATTTTATCCACCTAATTTCATAAATAAAGAACAACTCTATCTCAAGTATAAGTTGGAACTTTTTAAAATTAATACCCAGAAGAGTAAAGTTTTGCAGAATCTTTCAATACTTTTAGAATTGTGCAAAATTTTACCAGAGACAATAAAGAAAATTAATTAATTTCTTATTGATAAGTTGATTCGACTTATTTTGTTTGTTCTGATTTCTATTGCAACATCTGAACGTGAATTTTTTGCAATGAAGATTGTGAAAACAAGTTTGCAGAACAAAATGAAAGATCAAATTTTATCTAGTTCATTATTAGTCTGTATTGAAAAAAGAAATAATTCAATTTTTTGTGTTTATTCCATTATTAATGGGTTTGTAAATATAAGATCACGTAGATATCAATTTTAGTTAGATCATTTGGTTACATTTTACTTTTCCATGTTTGGATAATTGGACAACTTGGTGAAAAGATTTTTTTGTTGGATATAATATTTTGTTTTGGATGTTATTTTTTCTTCTCCTTATTTGGATTATTCTGAATTGCTTTGCAAGGTCAAATTGACCCAATTAGACTTAACTCTGATCCAATCCATTATGCTCACACTGAAAAATAATTGTCCCTTTCCCTCTCCTTTATTTCTTGGTTCTACTCCTACCCCTAAGTACGAAACTTATACTCTCTCTGCTACTGTGGATAAGATCTATAAAATTTAAGGGTATGGTTGCATACATTTCACCCTCCCCAAACTCTACTTACGAGCGAAATTTATTGGATATGTTTGGTTTAGTTTATTTTATCTATAAAATTTAACACGATACCTGCTCCTTATTATAAACGGTAAATAGTTTTATGTGCCATTTGAATGGTCCCTCTTTGTTGCTTTTGGATAGTAAACTTTCGAAGCTTACTGTGAGAGAAAAATCACCCCTAATTAATGAAGATCATTTTGGAGGGGTAGATTCATAATTCTTACGAAGGGAACGGTCGAATATACTATTTGAAGGGGACGAAAACTAATAAGTAAAAAGATTTTAAAAGCATACTAAAACTTAAGAATATTTGGAGGGGGCAGCTGTTTGAGAGAATTCACAAACACATAAATAACTCAAGAAATAAAGTCAGTCAGAATTACCTCCCATGATTGTCTTGCAAGATCTTCAACAGCTTCAACAGGTTCAAAGCCCAAGGATCTCACAAT
>JAOWBN010000017.1:416436-438796 GCA_028565015.1 Pinguicula moranensis | reverse complement strand
CCACACCTATATAGGTTTTAAAAGTTACTTTTTATTTATTGGATTTCTATTTTTTAATATTTTTTGAAATAGACATTTATTTTTGGCATTTTGAAATATTATACGGAATTTTCAGCCTATTTGAATTAATGTTTTACATAACCTATTCAATGTTCACCCGAAATAAAGTTTTATTAGGATTATTAATTTTCTTACTTTTTGGTTGGCACAAAGAAGAAATAAAAAGTTTATACTGTCGTTTTCAGATAAATCTATTATTACACTACATTAAAAAACCACACGTTTCTCTCCCTTCTTCTCTTATCTCTCTTCGCTCTGCTCTTCTGATTGGTAATAATAGTATTCAATTCGGATTCAACAGCTAATCAGTTTTTGACCTCTTTTCTGACGAGGAGAGTGATAGAAGGTTTGCGGGAGCCGATACCTGAGCTGATATGACCAGACTGCCACTTAGCTCCCTTCCGATCGACGCCGGAGCCGTGGGGTTGTCGGCAAGCTGGTGGGACCAGATCAATGAGTCCGTCCAGTGGCAGGATGGAATATTCTTCACACTTTGCGCCATTTATGCCCTCGTTTCCGCCGTTGCCCTGGTGAGCTTCGATTTTTTTTAGCTGAACTACTGCGCTGATTTCTACGTCTGATGTGATATCACCTTAATTCACTTTTTCGTACTGTCGTGTTTTTGATCTGGTGGTTGTGCATCTTTGGATTTTCCTCATAGCAGGAGTTGGGAATCCGCAATTTCGATTTTTTCTTTTTTCATTTTGCCGAACCTAGGTTGAGCTTAGTAATAGATGGTATTTGCCTTTCATTTAGTGATGTTCTGGTGGTAGAATCATAAGCCGGATGCTTAAGCTGTTTATTGTAGGTAAAGACGGCTTTGGTTTAGTTAAACTGTGAAAAATCCTACTGTGAATTTAATATGTGGGTTTGCTCACTAATCTGAGTTTTATGTGTTTGACCAATAGCCGTGAAGGGTGTTGATTATGCTTATGCAATTGGATGTGCGTGAAATTTCTGTTTTGCTCTGGTTGTTAGGGAAGTCGTGACTTGAGCGTTTTGTTCATCTGCTAAGAGTATAACTTCCATGTTCCTGTCGTATTGACTAATCTGGCACACGTTCGCTACACACCTTTTTGCGATGTTTCAGATTACTGCAAAAATGGAATACCAATAATTTTCTGTTTGGTAACATATGTTAAATACGTGCATCATTAATTATGTTAGTAAATGACCAAAATGCCCCCCAGCGCACAAAAGCGAGTACACTATCAGCGGCATAACCTGTAAATATGGGTAAAATGCTAAGGGTGGGTAGCGAGTAATTTGCATTTGGGATTGAAACAACTAATTAAAATCTGCCCAAATTTGGAGGGATTAGAAATCGGCTGCAATCCTTGAACAATGATGAACAGTTCGGGTGAAAGGATTGCAATCTCTCGACCTGGAAGTGAAAATATGTGTATACCAAACACGTTGTGTGTGTGGATAAATTAAATATTCCTGCCGTTATTACAATTAGTCTACCAAACTAACCCCTAGGCCTTCAGGCCTTATTTGGAAATAAATAATTACCAGTTGTTTCAAGATCTTTTTACTTTGTGTGACTTATGCACACGAAAATGCTATTTGATGTCATCACTTGCTGGTGATTTTGAATAATAATTCCAAGTTTCAAACATAAAGATATAGTTTCATTTGAAAAATGTTATGTGTGTAATGTTCTATCGGATGTTTCTTTTCATTCTCTTTACAACCAAGTGGCATAACTAGATGAATTATTTGCAGATTCAATATATACGGATTGAGCTAAGGGTGCCTGAATATGGCTGGACAACTCAGAAGGTTTTCCACATTATGAACTTTATTGTGAACGGATGTATGTAGAAGATCCCTGCAGCATTCCACATTTGCATTATATGTCTATCTGTTTATTTAATTGCCATGCCACTGAATTGCAGTGCGGGCTGTTGTGTTTGGATTTCATAAGCAAGTATTTCTTTTCCATTACAAGGTAAGACTTCCCTCCAACCTTACAGCTTTCCTGTGCGAGCTTTCGACTATGATTATCAAAGGTCTATGAATCTTAATTTAGAAGAAACGGTGTCTTCAAATGCAGCTCTGGATAGTCGCAGGTAGAAATGCTTTGAGTAAAAGAAGATTTTCATTTGATTCTTCATCCACCTTGTTTATGTTTATGGATTTTTTGTTCATTTTATATGAGTGTCTTTCCGTTTATATGAATCTAAAACCCAGAACCTTCCCATTGGTTGAAGGAAAAGAAATTTGTTGGCATATGTATGTCGATCTTTAGCTTTAACTATCAGAACATTAAATGTTAGGCAACATCTTTTGAAACAAAGGACAAACAAGGTTCCGATTAGTTTCCTTATATTTCCAATTAAAATGGCGTCCTTTCCATTTTAAACAGTTTCCAATACTGTCTTCTGATAGTTGGCTCCAAGATTGGCTTGCAATTTATTTTTTCCATTTGCATTATTTTACTTAATGGGTAATTATCATAGATATTCAATCAACTCTATGATGCTACTACTGAATGAGGATCACTAAATTTTTAAAAAAAGTTGTTATTGTTAGGGCATCTATTAAGTTTTATTTTTTTAATTTTTTTAATAGGAATAATAAAATGTAACAATGTTATTAGGAATCCTTTTCAACGAATTAGTAGCTTTATGATTGATTTTTTGTTATGATTGGACTCATCTCAGCCATTATTATTAGTCGACCTGTGTAATTCACCTTTATAATAGGTCCGGTCTGATTATGACATTTCAGGATAAGTAAGTAGAATTTTGTTGTCTTCTCAATTGGTATATGAGAGCCCAATCCAGAAAATGGCATCTTATCTTTCATTCTCTATCTGCCTATAGTTCTTCCTGTTGCTGAAGGTTTTGATTTTCTTCTTACTTACTACTATGCTTAGACCATGATTTTTGTATGCCTGCTTTCTGAAAGCTAATTATCTCATCTTGATGGTCAGGCGCTGGCTCTGGTACTCTTGGATCTTCCGGGCCTGCTGTTCTTTTCTACTTACACACTTCTAGTCCTTTTTTGGGCAGAGATATATCATCAGGTATAAGCAGAAAATTAACGATACAATATCAACTATCTAAACGTGAATGCTGTGGTATTGTTGTAGATACCTTTGAGTTGTTAATACTGGTATTTGTTATGTGGAATTACTGAAAGTTTCTTCTTTGTCTTCTGGAAGGCTAGAAGCTTGCCGTCAGATAAACTAAGACTTTTTTATGTATCTATCAATGGCGTAATTTACTTCATACAGGTTGGTTGTGGTTTCGTTTCACAAGAAAATATTTCTGCGTTGTTAGGATATCATGAAAGATACAAGTGGTCACGGGCTAGTTCATTCTTGAACTATTTTCCGCTTGTATCTTATATTTTAAAGCACCTATCCAGTTGAATTATTCTGGCCATTATAAGTTCCTTCCCTTCTTCCAAAAGATTTTTCTTCATTCACCTAGTATATTAAGATGACATAATTTGCAACTTGTGCTCCACATGCAATTTTAGTATGTTCAATAATGTGGAAACCTCAAAACTTTGAATAGAGAAATAAAACTCTACCATATGAGTTGTTAGTTCTAATGATAAAGCAATATTGACATCAGATCTGCATCTGGATATACCTCTGGATAGATGATAACAGCGTTGCAGAATTCACTGGAAAGATATTTGTTGCAGGTTCATTCAATTGAGCTCTTACGTTAATTTCATTTTCTTTATCCCGAAGATTGAAGCTTTTAATATTCTTAGTTGGCCTGAGATACTAATGCACAACTTCTGTTCCTGCTCAACTCTTTTGATTTCTGCAGTGGTATCATTTATAGCTGCATTAGGGTTTTTGCTGTATGGAGGAAGGTGAGACTCTTATTATAGCTCCAAGGGATATTTATTTCTCTACCAATTTCTTATGCACTTCTATTGGATTTGTTATTCTCTATACCCTACAATTTTCTTTTTTCCTTCTTCCAGGTTATTTTTCATGCTAAGACGCTTCCCAATTGAATCTAAGGGGAGGAGGAAGAAACTACATGAGGTCTGTTCCGTTATGTCTTATCTAATTGGAACAAGATGTCTTGTTATTACATAAACTCACTTCTTGGCTACAATGGATTGCACTGTTGTTCGTGGTCCATGAATTAAAATTTTCTCTCTTCATCATGAAGCCTGCTAAACCCAATTTGTTTTCTAGATGTTCAGTCATGTAATTGTGAGTGTTAGAAAGGCTTGTTTGGTTGATTTTGGAATTTTTTTACATCCAAGCTGTCCATGAGATCCTTTTGTGGCATCTTGAGTATTGTGGTTACTGAATTCTGATCATCAGAAATCTACCTTTATGCATTAAGTATCGGAACCGTTCTTGATGTAACTTCAAAAATGTGACCTGACTCGGTTCTTTTCACAGGTTGGATCTGTGACAGCTATATGCTTCACTTGCTTTCTTATAAGATGCTTTGTGGTAAGTTTTCAAATTACTCTTGACATTTTTATGCTTGAAATCAGTTCAAACCGGATTTACTGCTAGCCCTTGCCTACTCGTACTAGTGGTGCCACCAGCAGACTAAATGCTTATGAGGGGAAAGTCAATAGTATTTTACATGTCACATCTAAATTGATGCTTGACTGACGTACGTGCCTTTTAGTGATCACAGTCATCAGAAAGACATGCAGTCAGATTTTTATCATCCTAGTTGAATAATTGCTATTTTCACTTATTGCTCTTGCTATTATAAGCTACCATTTAAGATTTCCATCACCAAAATATTCAAGCTTCTCCGTATCTAAATGTTTTGCAGGTTGTGCTCTCAGCATTTGATTTGGATGCTTCACTCGATGTACTGGACCATCCTGCTTTGAATTTGATCTATTATACGGTACAGCATATATCTTTGCATCTCTCTCTGCCTCATTGTGCATTCAATTATCTCGTGTTCTAACCAAGAAATAACTCGCACAAAACAGCTGGTTGAGATACTTCCTTCGATTCTCGTTTTGTACATCCTTCGCAAGCTACCACCCAAAAGAGTATCAGCTCAGTACCACCCAATCCGTTAGTCCCGCAAGTGGCCTTACCACCTGTTACACGTCGTGCATTTCTGGTGGTGGTATCTATTTGGAATGTTTCTCACTGTTCTAGCCTTGAAGTTGCTGGAGTTGGAGAGAAGCTGAAACCTTGAGTTGCAAGCCAGATGTATTATGATTCTGGGTGGCAAATATGTGTTAGGGATTTCTTGTCCTTGTCTTGTATTCAGAATGTTGACTTATTTGTTGTAAAGCCAGAATGTTGACTTATTTGTTGTGAACTGATTGCTTTTGTTGGAAACTTCTGCAAATGATGTCTCTATTAACCAGTCTATCAGGGTGGAGGTGCTGGTGGTGGTAGTAGTAGTGAAGGCGTCCGGCAGTGCTAGCCTAGCGGCAGAGCCTCCAGAATCCTGGCTTGCCAAGAGGTCTGGGGTTCGAACCCGCTGGGGAGCATTTGCAGGACATCCTGAGGGGATTAGTCTGCGGGCCCAGAAAGCCCAATGGATATCCTGATATGTGATTCTGAAATCCGGACTCCGAATTCTGATTACTTATCAAAAAAAAAAAAAAAAAGTAGTAGTGAAGGCTTATAGTTTCTCCTTTCTTTTCCAAAGCAATTCATATAGACAGAATCTTGCTTGCTCGACTAAGCCTCGTGCAACTTTGATGTTGGCATGTGGTGGATTAGGTTAATCCTCAAAAGAGATAAAGTGGAAGTATAATGAACCTGTGCTAAATTATCTTATGAAATTCTTGTTGGTGGATATTCTTCAAATTTTCATCGGATTTTATTTCATTTTTTGTAGGTGGTCGCTGCTAAAGTAATCCGTAACAAACAATCTGGTCAGTCAGAGGGTTGTGGTTTTATTGAATTTGTTACTCGTGCTGCTGCTCTGAAAGGAATCTGCAAACGTTGAGGAAACTTTTCGGATGAATTGGGCATCTATGGGTGTCTGATGTCACTGATTACATGCTTCAAGAGACTTGTAGGGCCAATTATCAGTCAATCAAGGGTGCAAAAGTTGTAACTGATAGAATGACTGGAAGAACGAAGGGAATTTTGTTCTACTAGGTTTGTATGATTTGGTGATGAAAGTCAACAGATACGTGCCTTGACTGAGATGAAGGAAATTTTGTTCGTCTAGGCCAATGCGAATTGGCATAGCTGCAAACAAACAAAAAGCACCTGGTCAGAATAATGGTACACCTTTCTATTTCCAAATAACAGTTGGACCATGATAAATTTATTTGCTCACCTATGTCTGGTTTCTGTGCCCATTTTAACTGATCTGATATTATTAGCATGACAATTTCAATAGGTTGGTGTCTTATTCTTTCTGAATATTTTTGTTGAGAAATGCTATTAAATTGCTTTTTTCAAGTCGTTGAAGTTGGGTTCCATTACAAGCATCATCTCCTTCCGGTACTCTACAGTTTTAGGGTTTCAAAATCAAAATGTTCAAACCTACATAATCTTATAAAGAATTCCGGTTGTCTCAAAGCAGGGCATCTGGAGGCTCCGGATATATGGGACTGGAGTTGGTATCAGCTTAAATGATAATCCTTTTAGTGCACTTATTACACTTATTTGCATTCAAGCCCTTAATTCTGCCACAGCTTTCAATTTTTTGCACCACCGAGTCCTTTTACTTTGAGCTCCAAGCCAAAATATGTCCTCATTTCAGACCTTTATATTTTTCTAATTTAAATTCCCTCACGATGATTACTCCATATCTCTATTTCAGCTTTCCTTTCCACTTTTAAGCTATTATCGAGTTTGTTTCATTGCCATTCTATTATTCTTAATGAGCTCACGACCAGATTTCCCCTGTTATAAAAGGCTCATTGCAGAGTTGTAGCAGTAATAATGCTGGTGAAGGGTTTGCAGTCTGAGGGATTTTTTTTCTACATTATTGAAACTTTTTTTTATTTTATAGTCATCTAATCTGTTGGTTTAGTCCCTTCTTATTCTGTCTCTAGTATACTTTTCCAAATCATTTAATCTTCCAATTTCCAAATCTTAGTCATAATAAGAAATATTGGTCTAGACTTGTATCATCGTGGACAAATTAAGATAACATATGTAGACCTAAACTTTGTGAGGAAGAAAAATTAGCTGCTTTTGAAATGGATACCTCAAAATTGAGGCATGAGTAGTTATAGTTTAGTATTTTCTTGTTTGAAGGTGAAAATAATAACAATAAGTTCATATGTATCCCAGGAGTTGTGCAGTGGATAGTGACAAAAGTTGATTGTAGTTTTTTCTTTGGTATATGATTTTTCAAGATATGTCTGTATTTGTTAATTTCCTCTGGCTAAGGTGAACTTTCACCTTGTATTGGAAGTATCTGAGTTTCATCTGATGTCCAATTCCTATACTTGTTATCTACTTCTCCGTCTGTCCTTATCATTTTCAAATGCTCTTAGTGCCACTATTTACCATGCCATGATCCTCTTTTTTATTAGTTCGTTTGTTGACCTTTGGTCTCAACTGTATTATTTTTTTATAATTAGTTTTTACTGTATTTTGATACTCCTAGTATGATGTATTGTTCGGACGGGCTGTTATTCACTGAGAGCACATTTTTGTGGTGTGCTGAAAAGAATTATCTGAAACACTTTCTCCTGTTTTAAGTCTATACTTGCAGCCTCGTTCCAAAAAACTTCCCAAGGACCGGCAACGGAGGATGATCAAACTAACACAACTATTTGTGCATGTTTAAACAGTTAGTTTTTTTTTTCTTCATTTGAACGAGGGAAAATTGTATGGTAAAGTTTGTATTTTTTCTTACAGATCTTTGTTGGAAATTTGGATTCACCGATGAACATCTGAGACAGGTATTTGGGAAATGCGGACAGCTACTTCACGTGAAAACATCTTAAACGCTGTGGGTTTGTTCAATTTGCTGACAGGCAATTACAAAATGGAACAGTAATCACTCCCAAATAAGTTATGAATAATGGATAATGATGGTTTTTCTGTGCTTTATTCTTCTAATACAACAGAAGCTGTGCTGAAAAAGCTTTACGGATTTTAAATGGAACCCAATTGGGAGGGCAAAGCAAAGCATTCGGCTGTCATCGTCCTTTTTTTCCTTAGTAATGACTTTTTAAGTTTTTTTTTCCTCTCGAAGCTGTTGATTACACGTAACTCCTATGTCCTTTGTTCCCAGCCTCAAACTGATCAAAACCAATCTTATGGTAGATATAATGGTTATACTCCTGTGTATGAAACCTATGGATATGCTTCAGCACCTCAAGATCTAAATATGTACTATGCTGGCTACCCTGGCTATGGTGACTATCCACCACCTCCACAACAGGGGCAACAGATGTTGCAGCAGCCTCAGGTATCTGCTGACAAGTTCTAGTGCAAAAATCTTCTTGTGGTTTCTGTTGTTGACAGTTATCTTTAGTGACCATTTTGCGTTGATTCTCCCTTTATAGAAGATCTCGATGTCTTTCCTACTATAATGTGCATCTCATCATTTGCTACACGGTGTCTAATGTTTGTTCCTATTGAATTTTGAGAGAATAACAAATATCATTGTTGCATTAGGTATTCCAACTCCAATAGTTTATATACTCTTCTACTTGAGCCAAGCCCACTACAATCATAAAACCCAATATTTTTCTTCAAGATGGACGAAACATATCGATGAAGCCCATCTTATTACAAAGTCTATTCATATCTATTGCCCTAAGAACCTTAGTGAGACAATCAGTAATCTGCTCATTGGTAGTCACATGTCTCAACTCCAGGAGTCCATTGATAAGCTTCTCTTTGATGAAGAACTGTCAATTTTTACATGATTGATTCTGTCGTGTTGAACTGGATTGTTTGCAATGTTGACAGCTGACCTATTATCACATCATAATTGCATCTGTGATCCCTCACTTATCTTCAACTCCATCAGAAGTGACCTCAACCACATCATCTCAGTAACACTCAGGGCCATGATTCTATACTCTGCTTCAGCTGTAGAATGAGCAACCGCTGACTGTTTCTTGCTCTTCCAGGAGACTAAATTGCCTCCTACAAACACGCAGTATCCAAATGTGGACTTTTTGTCATTAACACAATTAGCCAATCTGAATCACAATATCTCTCAATGCTTAGGTGCCCGTTCTTTCGAAAGGTCAACCCCTTTCCTGGTACACTTTTCAAGTATCTCAATATTTGGTACACCGCATCCATGTGACCCTTTATAGGGTCATGCATATACTTGCTCACCACACTCACAACAAACGATATATCAGGTTGGTATGGCTCAGGTAAATCAATTGTCTCATCAATCTCTGATATCTTTCTCTATCAATTGGCTCAACATCATCAATACCCAAAATAACTCTCTGCTCAATTGGTATGTGGCAGGTCTACAACCTATCATATCTATCTCCTTGAGCAAATCTTGGACATACTTCCTCTGCCATAAGGTTATCCCCTCGGGCCCTCGAGCTGCCTCTATCCCAAGGAAGTATCTCATCTGTCTCAAGTCTTTCACCTCGAATTTTTTGCTCAGTCTCACCTTCAGCTTTGTTATCTAACTCTCATCATCATCTATGATAATCATGTCATCCACATAGACTACCACTATCGTGGTATGATTTATTGTATGCCTCAAAAAGACTGTATGGTCGGTATTGGTTTGATGGCATCGCATGCCTATCATAGCCCTCCTGAATCTATTGAACCATGCTCTTGAGGCTTGCTTCAGACCATATAAGGACCTCTTGAGCTTATAAACCTTTTCTGTTGTTTGAGCAATGCCAAAGCCTGGAGCCTGGAGGGATTTCCATGTACACCTCCTCGAGTAAATCACCATGGAGAAATGTATTCTTCACATCGAGCTAATACAGATTCCATCTTTTGTTCGCTGCTATAGAGACCAGGGTCCTGACAATATTCATCTTTGCGACTTATGCAAAAGTCTCATCATAATCAATACCATAAATCTGGTTGTAACCCTTTGCCACCAGTCGAGCCTTGTATCGCTCCACTGCTCCCTATGGGTTCTACTTCAAAGTAAACATCCACTTACACCCAACAGTCTTCTTCTCAGGTGGCAGTGATACAAGCTCTCACGTTTCATTTTTCACAAGGGCCTCCAACTTTTCTATCATCGCAACTCTCCACTTTAAATCCTCCTTTTCAACCTGCCAATACTTAGGCACAAAGACACTATCCAAATAAGCAATAAAGATCTCATGGCTGGGTGATATGTGAGATTAAGATATATGATAAGCAATATCATGTGAAAATCAGTACCGCTAGATGAAACTCATGCATTGACAGTTTTTTTTTGATAAGTAATACCAGACCACGAATCGGGGTATCCATTGGGCTTTCTGGGCCCGCAGACTAATCCCCTCAGATAACAAAGGCCGCTTGCTTTGTCGTTAGGCTAACAAGACCCATTCATGCATTGACAGTTAACTTGTTATCACACTATAATTGAATATGTTCTCCCTCACTCATCTTCAACTCCATAATTAACCTCCCACATCATCTCAGTAACACTCAGGGCCATGATTTTGTACTCTGCTTCAGCTGTAGAACGAGCAACCGTTGACTGCTTCTTGCTCTTCCAGGAGACTAAATTGCCTCCTACAAACACGCAGTATCCAGATGTAGACTTTCTGCCATCAACACAACTAGCCCAATTTAAATTACAGTATCCCTCAATGCTCAGGTGCCCATTCTTCCGAAAGGTCAACCCCTTTCCTGGTGTACTCTTCAAATATCTCAATATCTGATACACTGTATCCATGTGACCTTTTCTAGGGTTATGCATATACCTATTCACCACACTCACAGCAAATGATATGTCAGGTCGGGTATGGCTAATGTAAATTAGTCGTCCCATCAATTTCTGATATCTTTCTCTTTTAACTGGCTCACCAGCCTCATCACTCAAAATCACTCTCTGCTTAATTGGTACCTTGGCAGGTTTGCAGCCTTGCATATCTGTCTCCTTGATCAAATTTAGGACATACTTCCTCTGGCATAAGGTTATCCCCTTGGGCCCTCGAACTACCTCTATCCCAATGAAGTATCTCATTTGTCCTAGGTATGTCACCTCGAATTCTTTGCTCAATCTCACCTTCAGCTCTATTATCTCACTCTCATCATCACTTGTCATAATCATGTCATCCGCATAGACTTCCAACATCGTGGTATGATCTCCACTGTGTCTCATAAAGACATTATGGTCAGCATTAGTCTTATGATATCTCATGCCTACCATAAGCCTCCTGAATATGTTGAACCAGACTCTTGGGGATTGCTTCAAACCATATAAGACCTCTTGAGTTTACAAACTTTTCCAATAGTCTGAGCAGTGCCAAAATCGGGAGAGATGTCCATGTACACCTCCTTGAGTAGATCACCCTGGAGGAATGCATTCTTCACATCGAGCTAATACAAATTTCATCCTTTGTTAGCAGCTATAGAGACCAGGGTCCTGACAGTATTCATCTTTGCGACTTGTGCAAAAGTCTTATCATAATCAATACCATAAGTCTGGTTGTAACCCTTTGCCACCAATCGAGTCTTGTATCGCTCCGCTGCTCCCTATGGGTTCTACTTCAAAGTAAACATCCACTTACACCCAACATTCTTATTTTCAAGTGGCAGTGATACAAGCTCCCACGTTTCATTTTTCACAAGGGCCTCCAACTTTTCTATCATTGCAACTCTCCACTTTAGATCCTCCTTTTCAACCTGCCAATACTTAGGCGCAAAGACACTATCCAAAGAAGCAATAAAGGTCCCATGGCTGGATGATATGTGAGATTAAGATATATGATAAGTAATATAATGTGAAAATCATTACCGCTCAGATGGAACTCCTGCATTGATACGTGTAGTTTACTTTAACGGTAAGTGGAAAGGAGAATGGTGTAAAGGAATAATGTCATCTATGGGTGCTGAGTGATTTGTAGTGGGTGGTGCAAATGTATCCGGAGTCAGGTTTGGCTGAGCATCGGGACATGGGACATGTGCTCACATCTCAGTATCATATCCTCTCCAGTGATACCTGTAGCACAGCTCTATCAATATCACTCAAACTCATTCTCACGACCATCAGTGTCTTGAACAGGGCAAGGGCAAAGAATTGACCCTACAGTCACTGTCAGTGTCTCACCTCTCATGCCACTCTTCCCCTCACGCCATTACATCCCTTATAATCATTGTCTGCGGCTCATCTCCCACACCACTCTCCCCCTCACGCCATACACTCACACTCTCCCCCTCTCGTCCGCACTGAGGTGAGTCCTCGAATAGCGGGTTTTTCCTTAGGTAAAGTAAGGCTCAAACTCTCGAAATGTAACATCCATAATCACAAACGATCTCCGCTAGACCAGACTCCAACCAACATAACTATTTTGATCCGTGGATCCAACTTACCGACTCCAGGTAGGTTATCCTTCACAAAGCATATACAACCGAATGTCCGCAACTTCAACACATCTCCTCTGGTACCAGTCTGTACCTGAAATGAAGATTTTCATTTCAATACTCGGGAGAGTACTCGATTTATCAAATAAGTTGTCATAACTGCTCGTCCCCTTAAATATTTTGGGACATTCATGGATATCATCATGCTCCTCGTAACCTCAAGGAGGTGCCAATTTTTCCTCTTTGCAACCCTATTCTACTGTGGCGTGTAAGGACATGTAGTATGATGTCTAATATCATGTGATGACAGACAATTTGCAAATGATTGATTCGTATTCTGTACCATTGTCATACCTCATAACCTTTACAACTGCACCAAATTGAGTCTGAATTTCTTTGTGAAAATCTTAAAGTAAACAAAAATCTCACTCTTATTTTTCATCAAGTATAATCAAGTAACTCGAGAACAATGATTAATAAAAGTCACTAAATGACAAAATCGATTAACTGTCGAAATAGGGAGATGCCCCAAAAATCAAAATTTACCAGATCAAACAACTGAGAACTCCTATGACCAGAGCTAATATAGGAGCTTCTGGTATATTTATCAAACTCACAAGCATCACATACTAACATATCCGTATTAATCTATCACATCATCTCCCAGTCCCAAGAACCCGGTTGAACCCCTTCTCTTGGAAGATTACCTGTGGAATATCAAAAACAACATGACAATTTAAGTTAAGAATAATAGCACTGATGGAGAGAAGGTTAACTAGAAATGAAGGGTCATGCAAAATTTTGGATAGCGTCAGAGTGTCAGTGCATCACATTGTACCATTTCCAACCACTGGTCGATCAATGCCATCAAATGTCTTAACACTAGACAAAACTTCTAGGGGAGTATAGGTGCTGAACTTCGTAGAAGAGTCGGTCATGTGTGTGGATGCTCTAGGGTCACAAATCCAATCTGAGGAGCCAGCAGTGAGAAATAATGCAAGTGCAAGAGAATCAGACGTACCTCGTACAGATGAGTGTAGAGTAACGTGAGCAACATTACCAGATGCATCTGGTAGGGTTGGTGGATAGTCTCTTGCTCCTCCAAGCTCATCCTCCTCAATATCCATAGTTAGGTGGGTATAATAGCCCCCACGTCCTCCACCTCTCCGACCTTCTAGACCACGACCCTTTACCACATCCCTTTCATCTAAAGTCTCGATCTCTCCTCGGCTGGGGACAAGCTTCCATCAAGTGTCCAAGCTCACCACACTGATAACAACTGCGAGTCTCAGTCAGTGGACGACCGACAGTGATTAAAGCTTTAGCCCCTAATCCTACAGCGGACTCAGTCTCGTGTACTGAAGTTGGTTCTCCTCATGTAACATCGCAACAATGGCCTCACTCAGGGGGGAATAGCTGATCCAGCAAGATCGATCGTCGTATATTGTTGTAAAGTAGCACGCCTAGCAGACAAGCATGTCCCTAATTTATTGTGCTTGTCTGCTAGGCCCCTCATATAGTTGGACTATATGATAAATGGTGAAATCACGCTAAGAGACTTTGTGTACGCTCATTTATCGTGCTCGTCTGCGAGAGCCGTTTGTATTGAAGAGGGAGAGTTTGACGGATGTAAGGAACATAGTGAAGAAGATTCAATAAAAAGATTTTTTCTTTCCCGCTTTGTCCTGTTTTCCCCATTTTTCATTTTACAATTTGGTATCAGAGCCAGGTTACGACTTCACCACTTTTGCCCCAATTCTGGCGCCCTTACTGCTCATCCGCCATCGGAACCGGTCTCCAAACGTAGCCCATCTTCTCCTCTATCAGATCTACTCCATACCCGACGATTTTCGCCCCCCTCCCCCTGCGCGCACGCGCCATCGCCGGAAAATGCAACTTGCGGCGGTTTTCTGCTATGTTTGGGCGCGTTCGGCGTCGGAATCGCCGGAAACCACCATCATTGCGATTATCGTGAGGAGAGCTTTCTGCACATAAGTAGCATGCCGCATGCACCTCCGCCACGTGCCACCACCGCCGCCGAAGCTCGGAGACAGAATCTTCATCTGGATTTGCTCGTCGCAATTGTCCAATCGATTTTGGTTGATTTCATGTTTAATTTATATTGGTGTTTTATCGGATATAGTGAATTATTTGATTAAATTTATCATATTTGCCTAAACTTGGGAATGCAATTAGGCATTGTTGATGTTGTTTGTAGATTGCGTATTGATGGTAGGGTGTTGAGTCGTGTGGATTGTCGTGTGATTGTCTTATGTGGGTTGTGTTGTTGTTGTGATCAGTTGTGATTGGAGCTACTGTGAAATGTCAGGGACAGATGACAGTGCGATTAAACAAGGATTGGATGTCCTGAGGTGCTCGGAGCCTTGGTTGGACTAATAAATGAGCGAATGCCTCAACCTCGACTGTTGTCCCTGCCAGTGCTCTGATCAAACTTGATCTTCCACCGATCGATTTAAAACTTGATGGATCGGCCACATATCTTAGTTAGTCTCGCATGATTGAGACAAGCTTAGTAGGGAGAAGCCTGGACGGCTTCCTAAGGGAGTGTGAATCGAGGAGTGACATCTTTTCCACTACAGAGTGGAAAGTTACTCATGCTCAGCTATGTATCTGGTTTCTGAACTCGATGGCTGCATCTCTTGCTTGTACTGTGGATGGCCATAGCTTGGTGAGCGAGATGTGGACTAGTCTGAAGACCACCTATTCCGGAACTGAAAACCAGATGAGGGTATTTCAGCTTCACCTGGAGATTGATGCGGAGATCTAGGTGGAGAAGTCTATTCAGGGGCATTCTATTTGCTTAAAGCGATTGTGGGCTGAGATGGATCGCTACGACCCATTGCCTAGCTGTAGTGATTCAAAATATAAAATGCGATAACGTTTTGAGAAAGAAAGGACTATGAAATTTTTGAAAGATCTGAATTCGATCTTTCACTCGAAACCATCAGTTTTGTTGTCTCAGGCCAAGATTCCATCACTAGATGAGGCTATTGCTGCTATGATTCAGGGCGAGGGTGAGATGAGGATACACTCTACGCCAAGTGTAGTTTTGGGCGCAAAAGCGTTAGCTACTGCTGGTTCTCGGGTAACCGGGGTCCGGGAGGAGACTCGCAGTTGTTATCAGTGTGGGGCGGTTGGCCACTTGATGGAGTCTTGTCCGAAGATGTCCCGTGAGAGAGATTCTGGAGGTAGAGGTAGAGGTAGAGGTAGAGGTAGAGATTGCGGAGGTAGGAAAGGTGGTTCTGAGGGTGGTGGCCGATGAGGCTATCGCACCAACTTGATGGTGGATGTTGATTAGGAAGAGACTATGGGCAACACTGTGATCGTTGAGGAGGATCGAGCATTCTTTGACGTACTTCAGAGGAAACTCAAAAGCGTGAGGATAGGCACTGATACACTTAACTCATCTGACTTCTCTGGTAATATTGCTTTAGCCTTAGATTTCACAGGTATGTATGAATCACTAGCCCTAGCGCCCTTTCCTACTGCTGGCTTGTTAGATTGGATCATTGACTTTGGAGCTTCTGGACACGTGACGTGCTGCTAGGGAGTTCAGCTCCTATACTCATTTAGCAAATCCGTTGAGTGTTAAGCAGCTGATGGCATTGATTGGCCAGTAGTGGGTAAGGGTACAGTGAATTGTACTAACACTTTGACTTTGTCCAAAGGTTTGCATGCTCCTTCATTTCCCGTTAACCTTCTCTCCATAAATGCCATTATTAACTAATTGAATTGTATTGTATTGTTTGATTTACCTCAGGTGATCTTCCGGGAGAAGAAGACAGGCAGTATACTTGGGACTGGGACATGGCGTAGTGGCTTGTGGTACATGGATCGGAAAGGATTAGACTTAGCCTTTTTATCCATCATGGAGAAACCTGGAGGAGACAGTACTGTTGAAAACCTAATGCTCCAACATAAGCGATTAGGTCATCCTTCTTCCTTGACTTTGAGTCAACTTTATCCTCGCCTATTTGCTACACTAAATAAAGAAAATCTAATTTGTGATGCTTGTGAGTTGGGCAAGCATACCAAAAGTTCTTATACTAGCTCTGGTAGTCGGAGTTTGCATGTTTTGTATTTGATACATTTGCATGTATGGGGGCCCTGTCCAACAGTAACATTCAATGGATTTTGTTACTTTGTGTCTTTCATTGATTGTTGCTCCCGTGCTACTTGACTCTATTTAATGAAAAACAAATGTGATGTACTTTCCTGTTTCAAGGATTTTCTCAAAGGAGTAATGATGCAATATGGTGTAGTAGTTAAAGGGTTGAAATCTGAAAATGGGACAGAATACACCAACACACGTTCACAGAATATTTGTCATCACAGAGTATTAAGCATCAAACTATATTCTCATACACACCAGAGCAAAACGGGTAGCTGAGCGAAAAAATTGACATCTTCTTGAGGTGGTTAGAAGTATGATGTTCACCATGAATGTCCCAAAATATTTGTGGTGACAAGCAGTTCTTACAGCCACATTCCTGATTAATCGGATACCATCTTGAGTGTTAGATTGGAAGTCTCCATTTTCAAATCTAGAATGGTACAAAAGGAGACACTATTAAGTTGAAAATATTTGGTTGTGTATGTTTTGTACAGGATAATAGGTTAGGGGATCCAAGAGCTATCAAGAATGTGTTCTTGGGATACTCTGCAACCCAAAAGGGATATGTGTGTTGGATTCCTATTGAGCGACGATTATTTGTGAGCATGGATGTAACATTTTGGTAGCATGAGCCGTACTTCTAGTAGGGGTCCTACTCACCTCTTGAGGGTTCATCTGATAGTGTATGACGAGAGGGGGAGAATAGTAGTGATAAGGGTGGACATGTGATAGTACGAGTGGGAGATATTTCTGGTCCTTTACCGACGAGTGAGTCGGATGCAGTAGAGAGCAAGATTCCGGGACAAGGGAAACAATTGTTGCTATATACAAGACACTATCCCATACTCGATGGCAGAGGAGAGAGGAGATTAGAGAGGTTCCAGAGTCACCTGCACCAGTCTCATACCCATAATCCTTGTCTGCTTCGACTCTGGGGACACCTTCCTCTTCATCTTCAGGTGCCACTACTCCTCTCACTATTATTCCTATTCCTCCTACCGATATTCATATTCATGATATTACTGTTAGGAGGACCACTCGCAGCAATGCAGGGGTTTCACCAAACAAATATGTTTTTTTCTCCTGATATTTTTCTTCCACATGATATTGCTAATTCTATCTCGTACTTTCATATACTTTCTGAACAAGGAGTATTCATTGCATCTTTGGACATTGTCTCTATTCCTAAGTGTTGGCACGTGTCTAAAGTAGACTCGAGATGGAAAGCGACAATGATATAGGAGCTTGAGGCTCTTACAAAGAATAAAATGTGGCATCTTGTGCCACTACCACCTGGAAAGAAGGATGTTGGATGTAAGTGGGTGTTTACTGTGAAACAGAGTGGAGCGCTATAAGGCATGACTAATAACGAAAGGATACAGCCAGGTGTCTGGGATTGATTACGATGAAACATTCGCACCCGTGGCAAAAAATGAGCACAGTAAGAACTTTGGTCTCTATAGCAGTGAATAAAGGGTGGAACTTGCATCAGCGATATGTGAAGAATGTATTTCTTCTTGGTGATCTGGAAAAAGAAGTGTAGATGGAGATTCTTCCGGGATTTGGCACCAGTCAAACTGAGGGTCAGGTTTGCAAACTTAAAAAATCATTGTATGGTTTGAAACAATCTCCTCGAGCCTAGTTTGACAGGTTCAGGAAGGCCATGATTGGCATGAGTTATCAGCAAACCAATGCAGACCATATTGTATTCTTCATCCATGATGGGAGTCATACCATGGTGCTAGCAGTATATGTGGATGACATGATCGTTACTGGTGATGATGAGAGCGAGATTGCAAAACTGAAGGTGAGACTGGGCAAGGAGTTTAAGGCAAAGGATTTGGGCAAGTAAAGTATTTTCTTGGGATTGAGATTGCTCGTGGGCCCAAGGGAATTATTCTATCCCAACGAAAGTATGTTCTAGATTTACTCCATGAGACAAGTTTGTTGGGTTGCAAGCGTGCAAAAATTCCGATGGACCAGAGGCTGAAGTTGAGTGTAGAAGCAAGCGAGCCAGTTGATAGGTAGCAATATCAAAGGTTGTTAGGTCGACTTATATACCTGAATCATACTCGATCGAATATATAATTTGCTGTGAGTATGGTTAGTAGGTATATGTATGACCCTGGAAAGGTTCACCTGGATGCCGTACACCAGATATTGAGATACTTGAAGAGGAAAAATGGTTGATCTTTAGAAAGAATGAACATCGGAATATCGAGGGATACTGCGATTTAGACTGGCTAGCTGTGTTGATGATAGACGGTCCACGTCCGGTTATTGCATATTTGTAGGAGTCAATTTAGTCTGTTGGAAGAGTAGGAAACAAACAATAGTGGCTCATTCTACAGCTGATGCAGAATATAGAGCAATGGCCTTGAGTGTTACTGAGATGATTTGGTTGAGATCAATACTTGTGGAACTCAATATGGATCCATATCCGAAATTAATGTTGTGGTGTGAGAGCAAAGCAACTATTAGCATTACCAACAACCCAGTACAACATGAAAGAACCAAGCATGTGGAAATTGATAGGCTCTTCATCAAAGAAAAGTTAAATAGCAGGTTGTTGGAACTAAGTCACATTGTCATCAAAGAACAAATTACTGATGTGTTGACTAAAGGTCTTAGTCCCCTAAATCTTAAGAGACTTTGTAACAAGATGGGCTTAGTTGATATCTTTCGCCCATCTTGAGGGGGAGTGTTGTAACCCCAAAATCAAGAAGCGGGCCGCCTAATTTATTGCTTGTTGTAACCAAAGTCAAGCAAGAAGAAGAAGCACACAGCAGACAAGATGCACGCCTCATTTATTGTGCGCATGAAATGTGAGTGTGTGATTGTCTAAGTTTAAGGAGTTGTAATGGAACGAAATTATTTGGGAAGAAGATTCAATACAGAGAGTTTTTCCCATTTTTTCCCATTTTCCATTTTACAATTGCACACGTGCAATCAATAATGTTGGCTAACCCATGAAAATATACAATTTGGAAGACATCGGGACAAGAGGATAAGTCTGACTGCCTAGATTGGGTATTGAACATCGATACATCGAAGTCTTAAAGATTGTCCAAATTAATGTAACTTGGATCCCTTCCTCCTGGATTGGGAGGTTTTGCGATGCATTATATTTTTAAATAAATTATTTCGGGCTTCATTTTTTTAATAAGGGTTGACTTTATGGTTTAAGGTCTACAATATACCTTTAGTCCGCCTATGAATACAAAAATCGAACGGGATGCTACCTATCCATCACAGGGGCAATCTGGTAAAATACTGCACAAATTTATAACATGATAGTTTAATACCTCTTTAATCCATGGCTGGTGAACACATTGTTATAAATCCACCAGGGCAGTAATAAATGTTAATCCACTACCAGAATCCACTTCGAAAGAGCTTGAGTGTGGGCAGTCCACACCGTAGGATTACAAGGATTAAACCCATCACTCTATCAAACACTGCCTAAGGAAACATTGGAACTTGGCAAGAAGATTGAACTTTTTCAGAGGCAAAGAGATCTAACTACTAACCGACTTGACAAGAATGGGCAACTGGGACATCTTACTCTATCAACAACATGTGTTACCTCAAACTCAAACAGCTGGTTTGCTTCAAAACAAACCAACTGATACAAACGCTTGAAAGCATACCTATTGAAGCAAACGCCCAGCAATATCCCCCATGAAGCTACTATTTTATAGCATTTGTGGATTAGGTGGTAGAACCAAAAAACTTGCCATCATAAATATACTCACAAATTCTTATTATTGACATTTTTTCATTCAAGAAACAAAGATGAACGAGATTCAGAGAAATATGTTGAAGGATTATGGAAACACTACTTTGATATGATATACTAACCTTTTTTCCATTGGTGCCTTTGGAGGTATCCTCTGTAGCTTGAAACTTGATACATTCTCCCTAATAAGGAGCTGGAACATCAGTGGAGCCTCGGTTTGGAAGGAACTTGAGATCAAGAAGAACTTTGTTTCATCATAGTATATTCTTCCTATGATATATACCAGAAAAGGATTATGTGGGAGGAAATAACAAAAAAAAAATGCAACAGCTGCACCACAAGAAATACTGCCGGGGGGGGTATGTTGTAAGAAGTTCTCAAGAGAAAGAAAGACTGCACACATTCTCTCTGTCCGAAGCCACGGAGTTTAACAATTTCATAAAACAGTCAAAACTCATTGTTTTAGCCCTGTATGGCACTTTACTCACATGTTTTAACGTGGGAGGAGGAAACAGATTGGATAGATACCTTGTCAGTGATGAGTCGTTGGATCTCTGGCCTGCTGTAATACAGAGCGCCATGCCCAGAACAATATCAGACCATGCCCCGCTATTACTGATTGATGAAGTTAGGAATAGGGCAGCCAAGCCATTCAAGTTGTAGATATGTGGATAACACAATCAACTGAAGCCCTGATTGAGCAAGAGTAGAATTCGGTGATGGATAGAGATTGAAAGGCACTCAGTTTGAAAGAAAAAATTACTGGAATAGAGCAAGCAAACCTATGGTGAAATTGACAGGAAAATATAGGATCTTACACAGTTGATATGGAGCTATGATCAATTCCCCAGTACACGACCATTGACCCCAGCTGAAAACACAGACGAATCTGAAAAATGGACTTTACTCCAACAACTGCAAAAGAGAAAGATGCCATGATTTTATAGTAGCCTAAATCCAAGTGGATCCGAGAAGGAAACACCAACTCTAAATATTCCCATGCAAGACCCAAAGGAAATAGAAGATACAATATCATAAAAGGTTTGTACGTAGATGACCAGAGAAGAGATTCGGTGGGAGAGGAAAAAGAAGTATTCAGAGGACATTTTCAAAAGCAGTTTGAAGAAGTTCAATAAGAAAACACTTTCCATATTAACTTAGCTTTGCAAAGGAGATTGACTGACGAACAAACCTATATGCTTGATGTGGAATTTAAAGAAGATGAGATAAAAGATATAGTATGGTTGTGTAATGGTTTCAAGTTTCGATTCATTCAAGAGTTCTGCCTGTATTGAAAAAGGCTTTCATAAAGTTTCTACAAGAGTTCTAACAGACAGCTAAAATACCTAGAGGTTTTTGTTGCTCCTTCGTTTCTCTACAAGCTAAGATAGATAATCCTGTTCGGCTTGAGGATCATCGCCCTATATCTCTTATTGGTATTGCCTATAAGATCTTCGCTAAGTTACTAACAAGAAGAAAAGCAAGGTCATAGACCCCTAATCTCACATAACCATGCAGGATTTATCAAAGGGCATTTTATTGGTGAAGCATTAATCTGTGCAAATGAGGTAATTGACATAGCTAGAAAATGAAGAACTCCCCTAACAATGTTCAAGATAGACTTTCAAAAGGCATTTGATTCCATCAATTGGCAGTACCTCTTACAAATAATGAAATTAATGGGTATGATAGAGGGTTGTATCATAGGGTGCCTCTGCATTTTTTGATAAATGTATCACCCACAGAAACATTAAAAATGGAAAAAAGTGTTGTAACCAATGTCGATGGCCCATCTTGTTGGTTACAACACTCCCCCTCAAGATGGGCGAAAGATATCAATTAAGCCCAACATGTTACACAGTTTCTCCAAGTCTATGGAACTAAGACATTTGGTTAACACATCAGCAACTTGTTATTTTGTGGCTACGTGATTCCGTTCTAACAACCTGCTATTTAATTTTTCTTTGATGAAGAACCTATCAATTTCCACGTGCTTGGTTCTATCATGTTGTACTGG
>JAOWBN010000017.1:371060-381417 GCA_028565015.1 Pinguicula moranensis | reverse complement strand
AAAGAATTAATACTAAATGAGATTTATAGGATCACGATGTATCTATATTAAATCAGATCATAATGCATTGCTAGATGCCGCTTTCAAGTGTATCATTACCCTGTTGTTGCCAATCTGCCCATATAGTTAGGTCAAAATTTTGGAGTTGATCATTGTCGCCGGTGTATGTAGTTGTCAGGCCGTCCCACAATTCTTTTGCCATTGGGTACTCTACGAAGTGATTGACCAAATCCTAGTCAATTGCTTGTAATATTCAAGACAAATTCTCAAACTCGTTGTTCCCATACTGAGAATGCAGGATCTCCGGTAATTGAAGGATAGGGTACTATGGTGATGTGGTTTAGTTGCTCCTCCCTCCGATAGCCAATCGCATCAGTCTAGACCGCAAGAAATAATTTTGATCATTGAGTTTCATGGCAATTGTCACGGGGAAATGACTTTCTTGGGGTTGAAATTGTTCGAGTAATTTGGCTATTTGGGCAGTTGTGTAATCAAAATTCGTCTATGATGGCTGTTGGATGAATTTGTTAGTGTCTTCCGGCATAATTTCTTGCCAGGGCGTGTCGGGTAGGTGATGAGATTAGTATTTTGATCCAATGATCAAACGCTATTATGATACCATGTCAGATTTGTGAAATGAATAAATGTTCTATATTCAAATTTGTGATTTACCTTCAAATTTCTAATACCATGTCTAATTTGTGATTTACATTCTTATAGAACTTGAATCGTGTAGTGTGCGGTTACGTGAATAAGGGAGGTAAAGGAAGATAAGGGAAATGATCAATTATAGTTGATCATTTCCCTTTTACAATATATGCTTAAATCCTCCCTTATCAGTTGACCATATCTAACATATACTACATATATCAACATATTGGTTTCATGTTAGCTTGCAATTTGAAGTATCCCATCAACGTTACTAAAGTCATTCAGTACCAAAATCATCAACTAAAGATCAAATTATCTGAGAATTTGCAGATGAAGTTGTTATTTTCACCTAGAATATATTGTGCTTTAGCATGTGGTCAAACGGATATGAAAATGTTAGCTTCTTAACTGCCCAGTCTAGTCCCAATGCATTATATATTTGTCATTAGTACCCAATAAAAGGAACTCCCGAGTAGCATTGAACGCAACGCAACGCAACAATATTTACACATCTTTATGACCATTTAGCATTCCATATAAATCAATACACTACTCTACCAAGGTATGCACCAAGAAAAAAATGCATAATACCTGTTTGTGTAAATAGTATTCACAGAAAATTAATATTTAATTCGGGTTGGGTTTTTATGATTTTCTCTACCTAATGTAGATCCTGATCCATGAAGAAGTTGGGCTCGGTTCAACCAGATATCAAATTGGGCTAAGATTTCTTATTTTAATTTAATAAAAGCAATTTCTAAAAAAAATTGGAATATATTTGAAAATACAGAGAGTCAAGAAAATAATTTTTTGCAAGAATTGCTTCACAACAAAAGCACTAACATTCAAACAATGCTTAAAAGTATGTGAAACCAGAGTCTAATTTATTTTTATATTTGCTTAATAGATATCAATCTAGGGATACTATGGCGCTGGGAGAACACACAATCTCGGAAGAAGAAGAAAAGGATAAGTGGAAGGCGAAAGGGAAGGCAAAGTTATATCACTCGTAACCGGTGGAGGGGTGCGAAGATCAGGCATAGCCTTCTCGTGGACGAAGAAGCTCACCTTCTGACTAAGAAAATCGGAGATCCTCCTACTGTTATAGGGAGGAAAAGAGCAATGAAGCTCAAAGATTTTGTACGGTTGCATGGTGAGTAAGGCCCTTTATTGGAACTGCAGAGAAATGCAAAAATGAAGGAGATATATGCAACAATGGGGGATGCTGACAATGGTGAGTCTGTTGGGGATAGCTGAACTTTTTGTGATAGAGACTAGAATGAAATGGATAGGCTAGACTGTCCAGCTACCCTATTATGTAGTGAATGAGGACAAGAATGGGAAGCTCTGGGTATTTTGGAAAGAAGCTAATGAGTTTGAAGTGATTTCAACACACGAGCAAGCCATCACAGGGAAATGGAAGCAGGAGGGTAAGGAAATTTGGGTTACAATGGTGTATGAAAAATGCCAGTACCTGCTGAGGGGGTGCTATGGCAGTATCTTTGAGAAAATCAGCCGGTGGATGCACCTTCGATAGTACTTGGAGATTTCAATGTAGTCAGATCATATAGGGAGAGGAAAGGTGGAGCCATGCCTTCATTAAGGTCGATGCAAGAATTCAATGAATGCATACATGACTGTGCGCTAGTGAATGTGAAAACCAATGGAAACTCGATGTCATGGTGCAATGGACAAACTGGTGCAAGAAGAGCCTGGGTTAAGCTAGATCATGTTCTAGTAAATAAAGGTTTCTTAGAATGGAATTCAAGGGGCTCATACTCCCTGCTCAGAAGGAGATTCTCGAATCACTCTCCCATGTTGGTGACTATGGAAGAGAGGCTGGTATCTTATGGGATCAAACCATTTAAGTTCCTTAACATGTGGGGGCTAAGTGACCTTTTCCTGCCTCTAGTGGAGAGTACTTGTGTTGCCCCACACAGGAATGTAGGGTTGTACTCCTTGGGTAGGTCAAAAAATGAAAAGAATGAGACATGTCTTAAGAACGTGGAATAAAGAGGTTTTTGGAAGAGTCAACCTGCACATCGAAAGTCTTGAGGAGAAGCTGAATTTGATAGAGCAACGGATGCAAGAGCAAGGTTTAGCAACTTGGATGCAGAGTACTTGGAAATGCAGGCGGAGCTATAGGGATGGGAAATCAAATAACTTAATAGATTAGAACAAATGACGCAAAAACGCTGGCTAAGGGACGGTGATAAGAATACCAAAATCTTTCATGTTGTACTTATAATGAAGCACAAGAAGAGAGTCAACACAGAGATGCGATTGGAAAACAGGGAGACCACCTCAGGGGCTCAAGAAATACATGAAGCGGCTGTGGAATTTTTTGAGGCACAAATGAACAGCCTAATGCTGAGAACTCAGCCTAATTTACAGGGCCTCTTTGAGCATAAACTGAACAGCATGGACAACTAGCCTGTGCGTGGTGCCCTCGGTGGAGAAGGTAAGGGATGCCCTGTGGACTATCCCAAACAATAGTGCACCAGGGCAAGATGGATTTGGTGCAGAGTTCTTCAAGATTACTTGGCAAATCACAGGTCCAGATTTAGTAGATGTAGCTAGGGAATATTTTGCAGGAGCTACACTACCTCGTATGTTTAGCTCTATCCTGATAACACTTATTGTTAATGTGGATAACCCTGGCAGCTTCTCTAAATTTAGACCAACTACCTTGTGCATGGTGGTGTACAAGGTGTTGGCAAGAAGGCTGAGTGGTCACATGAACAAATTGATCATGAGGAGTAAAATTTCTTTGTTCCTCAACAAAGTATATTTGATAACATTGTATTGGCCCAGGAATTGGTGCACTCAATATATAAAAGGAATAAGGCTGGCAATGTTATGATTAAGTTGGATATGGAGAAAGCATTTGGCAAGGTTTGCTGGCAGTTCCTTGAGAAGATACTCAGAGAGAAGGTGTTCTTTCCAAGGCATATAGAACTGCTGATGAAATGTGTAAGAAGCCAATGGTACTCAATTGCAATGTACAGAACTTCTCTTGGCTTCTTCCAGTTTAACCAAGGCTTGAGACAAGGGGATCCGCTATCTCCTTATCTCTTCATCTTGGTCCAAGACGCACTATCATGTCTGATAAAAAGGAGCATTCAGTTAGGAAGAGTCAAGAGTTTCTTTCAGCCTAGAGTTGCTCCAATTATCTCTCACTTGATGTATGCAGACGATATTATGATATTCCAAATAGGGATATAAGGTCGATTAGAGAACTCAAAAAACAGTTGGATACTTATTGCTCTTGGTCTTGACAGAGAGTGTGTAAGGAAAATCCACAGTCTTCTTCTATAAGAAAATCAACCAAAAAAGAAAACACACTATTAGAAGAAGCACAGGTTACAGGGAGGGAGTGCTGCTAATGGAATACCTAGAAGTACCTCTGCACTCGGGAATACTCACAAGACAAATGTTGGCTCCGCTGCTAGGTAAGGTGAGAAAAAAACTTATGGGTTGGAAAGGCATAAGGTTATCCCAGGGTGGAGAGACTAACCTTGATCAAACATGTAATGGTCAGCTTGCCAATTCACCTTATGTCAGTGTTGGAAAATCCCAAAGGCACCCTGAAAGACATAAGAAAAGCTCTGGCCAACTTCTTATGGGGAGAGATAGATGGTAAACGAAAGCTGCATTGGAGAAGTTGGAAGAAAGTGTGCAGATCAGTTGGAGAAGGAGGATTGGGGATCAGAGATATGGCTGAAGTGTAGAAAGCAATGGAGATGAAATTATACTTTATGTTGATCTCATAAGACAGCATGTGGGTAAGGTACCTCAAAGCCAAATATAACAAACATTAACATTTGTGGGACAGAAGTGTCAAGGTACAATATTCCAGGTTTTAGAAGTATGCAATGCTTATGAGAACAGAGGTGATAGAGCAGAGCAAGATATGAGAGAAAATTCCTCCTTTTGGTTTGATAAGTGACTAGGCTCTGAACCTTTGGCAATTAGGTTACATGAAGTGGAGAGGAAGACTGCACAGGTGAATGATCTCACTCAAGGAGGACAGTGGGATGTTCAAGCATTGGACCAGTTGGTGAGGAATGAAATTACTAGTGAAATCTAGTCCCTTAAGCTCAGAGATATTAGAAGAGAATGATAGGATTCTGTGGACACCTGAACATGATGGAAAATTCACTCTTAAATCAGCATGGGAAAGCATCAGGTGCAGACGTCAAAGGTGGTAGGTTGGAAAAAATCATCTGCAAGGTGGGTAAAATTGAATACAAATGGAAGCTCATTGAATAATCCAGGCCCCTTGGGTGGGGGTGGTATTATCAAGAATGAAAATAGGGATTGCTTGATAGCTTTTGCAGTTCCTTTGGCACATGGAACAAATAATGCTGCTGAACTTCTAGCGGCTACAGAGAAATTGTGCGTCTACAAGGAAAAAGGTTGGTTGGATGTTGTGTTAGAAACAAACTAAAAAATATTAGTGGAGTGGATCTACAAGAATCACTACCAACAATGGGATTTATGAGATTTTTGGAAAGAATTCAAAGAAGCCAGAGAGAGAACTCAACATCAATACAGAGAAGACAACTAAATCAACTAACAAAAATGGGGGTCAAGGTAAACCATTTGAGAGTTTGGTCCTTCAATCAACTACCACAGAAAACAAGGGAATGCTTAGAATAAAAAAATGGGACTTCCCTAACATTAGATTGTAAAACATTGGAGAGACTAGCTTAAGGTTGTTCTTTCATAGGAGGGTTAGATCTTTGTAAAGAATTTCCATAGATTTATCGATATTTATGTCCTTTTAATTTAAAAAAAATATCAATCTTTTACGTTAAAAAAGCCCGAGTTAAAATTTATATGCTTAAATGTGTAGCCGAATTCAAATTTATATGATATTGATCATTTTATGAAACTTTAACAAACCAAATGTATGGGCTTGCACACTATTTTATTTTATTTTCAATTTTATCAATAAAACATAATCTAAATTCAAAAAAAAGTGTAGAAACAACTCTTTTTGGCAAATTCATTTTTTTTGTTGCAATAAGACAAACGTTGAAACTATTCTTTATTTCAATGCATTCAAAATTGAATACCAAACTCGTGTAGGCAATACGTATCAACTCATATCATAAAAATGTCTTAGTGAGGCAAAACCGTCTCTTCGAAGTTCTACGTATAGAAGAATATGATAGCTCTCTTTACAATTCCTCATCCCACCTTCGCACGAGAGAGAATAGTTACAAGTTCCGTAGATAACAACTTACCTCGGCCTTTAAAAGGATTCTTGATTCTCGAATCACTATATAGTTACAAGTCTAATTACCTTTATCATGTTAAACGTTGCTATGGGTCCATTCGCTTCTGCAAAAAAGAATAACTTTGTACTTGATACTTCCCCAGAAAAACGTTTCAAAGAATGGTGTCAAAGATGCTAGTTATCATCATCGGTTAAGGCGGCAAAAGAGAAGGGGTTGAACTTGTATCCATCCCCACTATAGAACTTGTTTTGGAACTCCACCCAGTGAAGACGCAGGGCGTGGAGGAAGGCACTGAGCGACTCCATCATGAGTAGGATGAATGCGGTGGCAAATGAGAAAACTGCCAGACCCAATAAACGTATTGCAAGATTGTCGTACCTGCATTATTGCGGTAAAACATTCAGCTCGTTAGTCATAATCTTAATTAAGAATGCATTGATTCATGGTATGGAAGGAAGTTGGTGCTTAGGCATCTCATTTCCATGTCTTCTTACTCTTATGTTCGTCTCTCTGAGCATATATTGGTATGCATAACAGTTCAGAGCAAATGAGATGCTTCTTACATGTTTAGCAACAGAAGATAGACCAAGTAATCACCAGTAAGGCATCCTATATAGGATTAACATGCAAAAGATTGATCTGAGTTCACTAAGGAATCATTATCACCATGGTAACTATAGTCAGTTCACCATTGCTATATAACCATGATGACAATGTTTTCATTATTCATGAACAGCCTATGCACACCCTCTCCTAAAGTCATTCTAGTGACATCACACACAAAGAACAAGAAACAACAACATACCCAATATTCCCAATCAAGTTGGGGTTTGAGGGATCAGATGTACGTAGCCTTACCCTTGTAATTATACAAAAAGGCTGTTTCCGTTGTTATCCAAGATGCATTGTGTCATTTGATGTATTAATTTCCAGAAACTTCTCACCAATGTAAGCACTGGAATTTAATAGTCATTTTAATCTAGTTCATTATTAACACAAAACTAAAAGAATTGTCAATAATGGTTATTCCAACTCCATTTGCAATGGAGCTACACAAAAACAGGAAAAAGGAAAAAAATGACAATGGGGCAATTGAAACGAATATAAAGGAAGACAGAAATTGCATTAGGATACTTCATGAGAACTTACCCCCATGTAAGAAGTAGAACTCTTTCATAGAAAACAGTTGATAATTCTGAGTGCGCCAGACTGAAATAAAACAAGATAACAATCACAAGATGAAAGCAAGTCAAGAATGAATGCAAACAACAGTATACCAAAGCTGCTCTACCTTAAAGCCCAGAGGCGGAGATACGATGCAGTATTAGAAACTGAACCCAATACAAACTCAATTGAATGTATCATTTGATGCACAAAGATCTCACTAAAGTTGAACTCCTCCGTTTGCGGCTGTCTTGCTGAATCAGGCTCTTCATCATGATTTGCATCAGAAGTTCCGAGAATCCCATATGCTCTGCCTTGGAATCTCTTAGGTATGCAAAATAAATCCCTCGTTAATCAATGATCCAAGTTCCTTATGCTTAAGACACTAAAATTTCTTGCTTTTAACTCCATAATTGTTCAACATAGAAACTGCAATGCAGAATGAAATTTAGTTTACAGCTTTAATCTAAAAGAACATGCTTCCCAACATCTAGTTGCCGGATTTCACAAGATGATTGGACCGCAAACATATGGCATCAGAAAATTTGGATACAACTGATAAGAGTGTCTATAAGCATTGATTCAGTTAAAGCGCAAAGTCCAAGAAGTATCTTTAAGGAGAAAAGGTAGCATAAAATTATACCTACATTTCTGACTCTCCATTCAAAAATTCTAAAAAATCTAATTGAATGGTCAAGAACAAGCAGATACACCTATTTCTCAACTTGCTTCAAGTTTAGAAGATATTTTTGGTGTGTTAAAAAAGGAAAAAACAAACAAATAAGCACTTTAGACTAAGTTATGATTCTTTTAAGATAAAAGCAGAAAGCATTCTTGTGGGTGGAAATAAAGGAATACATGTAAAATTATAGTGTGAAACAAAGGTAGAAATGTCCTATATCACAAATAACTCTATAATAGAGTATAGTCTACTTTGGAAAAGTCTGTCACGGGGGGAACAGATAAAGGACAGACAAAAGAGGGTAGCAAAGGCATAAGAGACATAGATACAAGACTTATACCTCAGTATGAAGTCTCCTAAGAATAAAAGGTTTGGGAAAGAGCATCCATGGGACAGCTACAACAGCTAAAAGCAACAATATGACCTGCCAGAATTTTTTATTAATCAATACACGCTTGAAATGCGGATTAATTTCGTACATATCCAGAAACAGCAAAATCACCAAGAGTCTGAATGATGATCATGCCTGAAGAACGCCCTGGCCCCAAAAAAGCTTATTTTCACCCAAATCTTCGAAAGGGCTTAAGAACATGTAAATCATCACATGGTAGAGGTCTGCTTGCGAACCAGTGCACCATTTAATAATAATGAGAAGAGAAAGATACCCAAAGAGGCTGTTAAGGAAGATCATCTGTGGCACAAATTGATACCTGATAAGAAGCAAATAAGTAAGCTTCTGCAAAAGATTAGAAATTTAAACGAAGAGGAGAGAAAACATACTTAATATCAAGTGAGCTGCTAAAGTATCGTGCATTAAAATAACTTAATATGATCCCTAGATTCATCTGTGCCATGCCGAACAAAATAGACATTTTCATCTTGAGAGAGTTTAAGAAAGGCAGCTCCGAGCGGCTGCCACGCCAACTTGGATCCACGCCAAACGGATATGTATCTCCATATTTTATAAGACCAACCACATGAGCATCACTGTCAAGGAAAAGACAAAGACGACAGACTGAGAGTACATATCTACAAATAAAATGGAAACTGATTGCCATAGAAAATGCGGAGGCGAGAGTCCAAACATATATAGATGGAAATATACAAAAAAAAATGAAAACTCATATAATGAATAATATGAGATCTGGGATTGTGAACCTTCCTTTAGCTATATGAATTTGCTCTTTGCCTTATAACATACCAATGTTCTAAATCTATTGATTGTCCCCCAAGGAAATGTCCAATGCATGCCTAAACAATTATGTGATGCATTATTCGTAATACATTTCACAATTTTAAGGAAGGCAATCATAACCCACAACAAAAGCTAAATCCTCACTTGTAAAACTAATTTCAAGAAAAGAAACCGAAGGGAAACAAACAAACATAACAAGCATGCTTGGTCCCCAAACACATTCAGACCCTATTTCAGGAATTAAGTGGCAGCGACGGAACTTAGCCTTCTGTTCAAGCTGTCAAGTTTCATTTGTCTATTCAACAATCCTAAGCCTTCTACTTCTCAACCAATAAAATATTCACAGCATCCTTTTTAGCCCTTATTCTTCTTTCTTGGCTCCTTGATTCTTTTGGCATGAACTTTTTTTTTTATCTTTGTTTTATCTAAGCTTTCATCTTTCTCTACCAGCAGATTTTGCACGAGTGGTTATAGGAAACTCAAGCATTTGAAGCAACTTCAATGACCGAGAGAAGTAAGTCTGTTGGCATATACCTGCATGTAGTATCTCGGCATTTGTAGGCAGAATGACCAAATATGTGAAAAGGTACAGAAAAGAATTCATTGTATATCAAGCCACAATATATTGAAAAGATTGACATCAAAAGGAGAACGTATCGGCCCCCATACAGCATCTCCATGAAGCTTCCAAGTTTCTGTGAAGAAAGCACATTATATTAAACAGAAGAAATGAGCATAGCACAGAAATCTGAAAGTAACATGTCAATTAACAAATCTAATGCCACCATACAGTATTAGGTTAGTCTGGCACATTAACTTTCTTCCAAAGCATCAGTTTAAACTGCTATTTTCACAGCCACAACATTCAATCAAATTAGAATAATTGAAAGTTTTAGAGATGAGCAGGGAAACTTAGTGTTCATTAGATAGGCTACTGCAGAATTGATCATTTTTTCAGTTATTCGTCATTCTAAAATATATTCATGTCAGGTAAGTATGTGCCTTGTAATATAACCAAAACCACTTCACATGGTTCCCCCCAATAAATTCAAATGGAGGATTTAATTTGGTTGCAACTACTGCAACCTCAGAAGTAACTTCAGATTTCCAACTATTCCAGTACATGAGTATTAACTCCTATCCATGGTAGCAGGAATCTTATACTTTGTACCAGTTTGTTAAAAATCTATCAATTGTCAACAGGTTGATAATACAAGTACAAGAGCAAAGACAATTTTGAGACAACAAAATAGAAGTACTAAAGTATTTATTTCAAAAAGTATTCAATATATGGGAAAGACAGATCTTACAACAAATGCCATGATGTACCTGAGAACCAAGCTTTTTCTCACGGGCTATAAGGAATAATGCTCCCAACAGTAAGCATATACCATGACCCCAGTCACCAAACATCATAGC
>JAOWBN010000017.1:340380-368542 GCA_028565015.1 Pinguicula moranensis | reverse complement strand
CCAACAAACCAACAAAGTTCATAGTAATTTAGAAAATTATTTTGAGATCCAATGCAGTACATCTCATCTAGCAAAAACGATATGCTTACAAGTGCTATTTTATGTTCAAGTCGCCTGATCACTCTCATACGACTGGATCTGGATGCATCCTCCACCATTTTTTTATGTTCCTCAGAAGATATTTCCATTTTCCAGCGGGCCTGAGCCTCATAAAACTCTGCCAAAGTGCCTGCCGCAGCTTCCTTTTCTTCAGCGACTGGCAGTGTAGCCGGTCCTCTCCTGGCTTTCTCTTCAACATCTTGTATTTGTTTTGTCATTTCATGCCTTTCCGTTAAAGCAGATGCCACATTGGGAGGAAGAAAATCCTTTCCGCGGTACATAACTATGTAATATTTGTTTCTAAGAAGTAGGACTCCCCCTGTTAAATTCTAAACAGACCAAGAGAGGGAACAAAGAACGAAATAAATGACTGAAGAACGTAAGTATTGATATGACAAGTAAGTTGCTAAGCATAAGCACAGAGCATTTGCTAGTTTTCTTAACCACTGCAAACACTGTAACTAGGCATCCAAAGAAAGTAACTAGTACAATAATCAAACTTAATATTGTCTCCCTCAAACACGTGCAGGTCTCATAAAACAAGAATCCAAACATAAAGCTATTTTCTTTCTTAGTTGATCCATCCAAATATGTAAACGAATCAAAGTATGTGGGAAAGCTTCAAAACAGCATGCTGATTGCTCCAAAAAACAGCATACTCAACAACAGAACAGCAAAAGGCAGGTACGCATGCACTCGCACATACACACAAATATATGAAAAGCACACCTTCATTTGAACACAAACAGCCCTTAACTTTCAAATACGATATGCCTAGAGAAAAGACAAATTTTCATTTTCCCAAGCCCCCTTGCATGACATGTAAGGCAATGCAAACTGAAGCAATAAACAAACAAATGATGGGAGAGGAGTTTTAAACACAATTGCAAAGAGATTCCTGTACCTTCAGTTCCTCGGCCATGATCTTGTTGTTAGTATTCTGGATTCCACGCTTCACAGCAATTTTTACGAGCAAGCTTTTTTCCCAAAGTTTAACTATGGATGATGCTAAACCTTGGTGATTTCTGTTTCTCCCTAGAAGATTTAGAAAGACACGTCAGAACATGCATTACTTATTTGACAGACCATATGAGGGGGGAAATTTACCAAGAGCAAAATGGCTAGGAAGTGACTTTGCAATCTTTCTTAAATTAGTCATCTCGGCATTGGTTAGATTTGAACGCATTCCAGTTGGAAGAAGTCTAAAAGGTGTTTTGTATCCACGGATTGTCGGAGGAAGCAAATCAGCATCAACTGGTAGTACTCCGGTGCCCCACCAATCATCAAACCGTGGACCTAAACCATCTAACAGCATGTTATACTTGGCTTCTTCTTCTGTTATGCTTTCAGTTCGGCGGGGGATAACAGGATTTGACTTTTCAAGAGCTGACGATTCACCATCAGTGGTTTTCAAGACTGCATTTTCAATGGAGGGAATACTAGGTACAAAAAGAGCATCATCTTCAATTTTTGCTCTTTGCGCTTTCGAAATAGGGCCTTCATAATTAGCTCCCCTATACACCAACATAACACTTCCAGACCTCCATGTAATTAGGCCCCCTGTTCGACGCTGATAAGAGAAAAGGCAGTCACCAGATATGTTCCTATTTAAATCAAAAAATTATGGGATATCACAAGGGAAGGGGAACAAAATATTTTTATTGCTCAGCACGATAAAAATCACAACATTCAGTACAAATCCATTCCCAGTTTGTTCTTCCTTTTCCTTGATATAAATAGTCACCAATATCTCAATTCAGCGAAGACACATACCATGTCTTCCGCCTCACATTTCCTAACTGTCTTTGTTAGAATATAACAATAGTGCAACTTAACACAACGCCTGCTTCCGGAAACAAACGAAGTTCATCATTAATGATTCCAACATCACTTGATTTCAGAAGATCTTTTTAATCGCATTTCTGCCCCCAATGAAAAAAATGATGCTAATGGTTGTTGCATTTATGTGAAATAAAACCTCATCCAGGAGAATTGTACGACAGAAAAAATTCCAATAACAGAAATTGCCAACCTCGACTATCTCATGGGCAGTTTTCATATCATGAGCCAATTCTTCATGAAACTTCAACCTCACCAGCTCAGACTTCCTCCATTTATCATGAATCTTCTCCAAAATGGCGCCAGTTATTCCAGCCTTAGGCACACTTATCCTTTCCCTCAAAGTCATGCCATCTCTTCTCAACCTCCTTAACTCATCGTCCTCTATTGTCAACTCCGCCATACTAGGAGCCCGCATTTCCCGCTTTTTTTCAGCCACTCTACCGTCCATTTCCCCATCCTCATTCACACTCCTCTCCCAAGGCAACAGAGGTTCCGAATCATAATCTTCATTTTCAACCAAAATCGTATCCGGTCTAACCCAATCTCTCTTCAACAAATCCCCCAACTTTTCATCACCGAATTCATCAATCCTCGAACCATTAGAATTCTCAGCACTTATTCCCAGTTCCGCTCCTCTTACTTCATCCTCCACATCGTCCGAACCTAACCCCAAATTCCTTAACCGAAGCACAATCCGATCAATTGCAGTCGTGCCTGTTCTTGTTGTTTCCGGTTTCTCCTCGGCTCTATTCGAGCCAACCTTAGCCGTCGCCGCCGCCGCCTGAGGCTTAGACGCGGCCGGAATATGGGAAGGCCATTTTTTCATCCAAGAGGAATGAGATGATGGCATTGCTTGTACATTGAAGTCTCCGGTGGAAGTTCTTGGCAATTTGGCCGGGCCGAGAGAAGAAGCGAGTGTCTTCATGAAGACTAGACGAAACTTCGGCTGACTGCTCCGTCGGAAAGAGAAGGTGTGGAGGAGATGCGGTGGTAGTTCGGTCAGTTTGGCCGTGGAGAGGGCCATTGTTAAGCTTTCTAAGCTCTCAATGACATCGGAAAGAAATTTGAAGATGATACAGATACAGTGATAAGATATTTCTTTTCTTTCTTTTTAAGATAAAACTATTAAAATATATAAATTTGAGAAATTCGGTTTTTTATTTCCGCCTCCTATCCTATTTGCTGATTGTTAAATGATTATTAAGCCGGCCCATTTAACTTCATGGCCCATCTTAGCATCATCAGTTTGGCCCATTTCGGTAGTAAGATTTTAATTAGTAAATTTGTTATATTTTGTTCTTTCTTTTTTTCCTTCATATAAAATAGTCCACCAATATCTCAATTCAAACAAAGCAGGGTTAAATATGGCTGACAAGGTAGAGCTCTGATTGATGAGCGGGTGCGGGCTAACCCAGCTCATCTTTGCCGAGTTAGCGGGTTGATTTGCAATCTAATTCGCACTATTTTGGGTCGGGCTGGGATAGGGTCTGTTTTATTTGTCCGACGCAGTTGTCTCAGCAGTAGAGCGCCTCGACACACAGGACTTGCCTAGTGAGGTCGAGGGTTCGATTCTGGCTGGGTGCAATCTGTCGCAGGACACCCTGGATTAGTCGGAGGGCCCAGTGGGCCCGAAGGATACCGAAGTAGGTGGGCCCCCATTGGGGGGTCATGGTCCAATTGGACAAGTCTATGTAGAATTGTGGATCTGAAAGAAACAGGATGCACGAATTACCTACCCAAAAAAAAAAATCTAAAGACTATGTAGTCCCTTGCTTGACTTCGAGCACATCCTCCTTCCATATACCATTGATATAAAGAAGATCATTAATACCATTCTGACGCCTATTCCACTGTGTTGGAGTCGCTCTCTTTTTGTTCACCAGTTTACGCACTAAATGGGAATTGACAATGTTTGCTATTGGTTAATGATGATTTACTTGTTTTGTCTTCTTACTCGTGGAAGTCTGGATATTTTTACCAAATATTCAAATATTACAAAACTAAAAGGAAAATGAGAAGCAAAAAAAACATTATGGGTACAAAACAAATATTTAGTCTTCTAAAATTTAGGATTAATCAAGTATCACTGTTAGACTTTACTCCCATTCAAAATATCACTTTTAGACATCTTTATTTCGCTGGGTCTTTTTGATTTATTTTAATTGTAATACTAGTTTTTTAAAATTATAAATTAAAAAAATATTTAAAGATAAAATAAGATTACAAATGTGAAGTAAAACTTAAATTGAGGTTAATTTTAGCTTATAAAAAAACATTAAATTGAGATTAAAAAATAAAATTAAATTAAAGAAAGTGAAATAAAAATAAAATAATGATAATAATAATAATAATAATAACAATAATAAAATAATCTGAATATGAATAATCAGTCAAAAAAATTGTTTCAGTAACTTTTAATTTAGATTTTTTATTATTATTTCTGTTTAATTTATTTATATTTATTTTCATTTTATTTTATGTATATTTCCCTTTATTTGATCTAATTTTTTAGTTTTATCTCAATTGAATATTATTCAGTTTTTTCCCATTTTCACTTTTTATATTATTGTTTGTTACTTTTAATTTAAAAATAAAAAATAATTATTGTAAGTAAAAGAGTCAAAATGATCAAAAGTGAGGAGATTGTTGAAAGTTATGTATCCACTCTGTGTATTCAGTTTTTTTCCACCTTGATTATTACGTGATAGAAATGATTTAATCTTCGATTTGAAGATGAATCATTACCTTAATTGTGTCCAATTTGTTATTGAATTAATAAATAATTCCTTATCAAAAAGAATGTGACTGATAGTGATTGTTTTTAATCCTATTGGATCAAAAATGGACTTGAGCAATCACATGAACTGAAAGTATTTTCAAAATACTATTTATGTATCTTTTTTATTTTATTATTAATTTGTTACCCCCAAAAAAATATGCAAAAGGAAAAAAAAAAGCCATGTATTAAAGAATTTTACTTGGTCTTATTGAAGAGAAATAAGTTTACCAAATGTCATTTATCTATACAAAATGTATATATGTCGTAATTTGTGTAATATCTTATTTTCTTAAAAAAAAAATTGAATGGTGAAAATTCAATAAAAGTATAAAGAAAAATTTAAGTGCCTAATGAGCGGTTGCACAGATAAAATAAAAGAAAGTTGTTTGTGCCATTGGTCCCGGCTTGGAACTCCCATTGGTCCCTACTTTTTTATGAAGTGGGCTCAACGCAGGCCCAAGTACGAAATACAAAATTAAATAATCGTAGAACCAATAAGGAATAGGACCTAGGTCTTTACGTCACGATACTATTCTACCACTAGTGGTTTATAAATTATATCAATTTAGAATTTTATATTGAATAGAAATTATCTATAGCTATTAATTTTAATCATGTAATAATTTTCTGAGAACAAGTCATCCAGAGCAAAATATTCAGATTTTTTGTTATATGATCATATATATATTTTTAATATTTGTATTAAAAAATTAACTTTATAATATATTAAATTATTTAATTTTTATTTATTATTATTATTATTTTATCACCCCAAAATAATTCACATTGCCCTGCTAATTTTTTTTTATTTTCATCCCAATTTTTTTTTAGCCCAGCCCAGACCAGCATTTTTTTTTTATTTCCAAACTTGAATAAACATATATTAAGGAAAGAAAGTGAAACGAACGGACGCCCTGGTCCTAAATGGCGGCTATCTAGAATGTCAATCTCCAAGACAAGTAAGCATTTTTTTAGTTTACTCGTTCTTACACTACAACTCACCGAACCATCTAGAAGGTCAATTAGAAAAAGAAGAATGTGAATCCATTGACCCAAATAAAATTACAAATGTAAGAAAAGAAAAGTCTCCTCCAAGTTCTGTTATAAATTCCCCCAATCCTCATTCCATTTCATCACACTAATCCCAAAGACAATACAGATTGAAAGAAATACATTAAAGCATTTTTCTTTGAGATCCAATGGCCATCAAGATCCACGGAAACCCATTCTCCCCCGCAGCACAGAGGGCCCTCCTCGCCTTAGAAGAGAAGGAATTGGAGTATGACTTTGTTATAGTTGATATGAAGAATGGTGAACACAAGAAGGAACCATTCCTAACACTCAATGTCAGTATCAGTTTGTTGTTTGTTAACTTGATATTCTGATCTGTTTGTAATAAATGCTTGTGTTCTGATCTGGTGTGATTTTTGTAGCCATTTGGTCAAGTGCCTGCTCTGGAAGATGGAGACCTCAAGCTATTCGGTAAGTTTTCCCCAGATCCTCATATTCAATCAAGCTTCATTCACCTGTTAGATCATCTGGTTGATCTTGTTTTCTACTAATTTCTGCAGAATCCCGAGCAATCACTCATTACCTTGCCAACAACTACGCTGAGCAAGGAACCCAACTCCTTTCAAGTGATCCCAAGAAGCAGGCCATCATCAGTGTATGGTTGGAAGTTGAGTCCCACCGATTTGATGATGATGCTATCAAGGTCGCAACCGAACTCATTGTCAAGCCGATTTACGGGCAGAAAACCGATGAAGTTGCATTGGTAGAGTATGAAGCAAAGTTGTCTGCAGTTCTCGATGTGTACGAGGCCCGTCTGTCTGAATCCAAGTACTTGGGAGGCGACTCCTTTAGCTTGGCTGATTTGCACCACATTCCATCCATCAATGCCCTGTTTACCACCAAGGAAAAGGCCATTTTCGAAGCTCTTCCTCATGTCGGCGCATGGGCGAAGGAGATACTGGCAAGGCCAGCTTGGAGCAAGGTGTTGGCACACTTGAAGCATTGAGTTGTTGCATCACATACTCCATTGTATCTGCAGTTTTTTATTGCAAGTTTGTTTTATTTGGAGACCTGATTCTCTCTATGTGATGTTTCCTGTTATTATGGTTCTTTTTTTATTAAATACTCTTGAATATGCTTGTTATGTTGATTCATTTCTATTATAAATCATTTATAAGCTCGTCACTTGAAAAATAATTGTTACTCTTGGTTGAGCAAGCAAAAGCAAAAGCAAAAGCAAGAATCAAATTTATTTATCTTAGGAAACAGGAAGTAGCTTTTGAAGTCCTTTTATTGCTTCTAATGAGTTAGGCTGTCACATTTCGCATGAGTCTAATGAATAAGAATGGCTTTGATAATCCTGGTAAGTCTTGCATATAGGTAATGTTAGGATTGAACAACACACACGATCAAAGATAATTGCGAAAACGAAACGAAAATATAGATTTACATGATTCACTCAAAGTCAAATTGGCTACTTCCGCGGTGGATGGGATTCTTTATTTCATTGTAATATTTTTGAATACAAAGTACAATAGAAATGAGAGTATTTATATATAGGAATTTTAATAAGGTTAAAATTGGTCCAAGAACTAATCAAAAGATATAAATTGCCCGGCTAGTGGACACATTCTCCACTAATAGACTGCACGATCTTGGTCTGGGAGGGGCAATGATTGTAGGATTTTGATCTCATTAAGCTTCATATATCATGTTGTATGCAAATATCAAATAATGTTGAACTGTTCTGATCGTGTGGCTATTATTGAATCCCGCTTATTTTGCCGTTATGAAATCTGGATCGTTCGTTTGAGTTGTGATCTAACGGTTGTAAGCAAAGCTTCTCGAGGAAGCCATCCGAATTAATCTTGTTCGTTCAAATTTATTTGATCCTACGGCTTGAAATGAGGCGTATCGAGTACGCTACTATCGAAGAGTCGCGACCGTTCGATCGTCTGACATGATCCAATGGCTCGGGTTTATTGTTGTAATCGGGAAAGATCAGAACGTTGATTTGAATTAAGATCCAACGGCCATGGTTTATACATGTATTTGAAGAGTTTGAAGCTGTTGATCTTCGGTAATCCAACAGACCGGACTTGTTCTTCACCGAGATATAAAAGGAATTTCGACCAATTTCAACAATTAATTAATCATTCTGTCGAAACGTTGTCTCTCGAACTTTGGAATTTTCTCTGTTCTCTCTCCTATTTTTCGACTTTTCTCACGGTGAACTACTGGTTTTCCGGCAACTTAAGGAGGTTTTGGCAATTTGTGATCGGTGAGATCGACTCTACTCGTTGAGATCTACATTTTGGTTGTGCTTTTGATCTAGTTTGGTTACATTAAAGTTTAGAGATTCCGGTTTCTTGTGCTGTTTTGTGAGTTGCTTATCAAAGTGACATTATTAGCACGTTTTAGGAATTCTTTAAACTTTAGTCGAGCATCTTAGGTTGAATCTGTGATTGCATGTTTGTTGTTTTTCAATATTTGTACGAACTTCTTGTATCTTGTAATTTTGAGAATTAATATAAGCCACGAGAGCGTCCGATTTTGGAGCTCAACGAGGATTAGCCGGATCTAAGGAGACGGTGAACCTCGGGCCTTAAATCTGTGTCTGAATTTTATTTTTTCTGCTATTATTCTTGCCAAGCGTCTACTAATCATTCTGTTAAGTGTAAAGAAAATACAAATCCGACCAAATAAAACTCAACAGAAGACAAAACAAACTCAACCGAAGAAGATACGACGCACTCGATAAAATGAAGTAACCATTAGGATCATCATTGTGAATTTCTGAAGACAAAACAAAAACGATTAAATTAGTTACTATACTTATTGATTCTCTTGTCTTGTGTTTATTATTTGTTAAAGGTATTATGACCCTACTGTGGAGAACATCCATTCAGCTCTTGAAGCTGGAGCTTACCAGCAGTTCCTCTCTAGTGCAATACAAAGCATACAGTTGTTGAAGGTGAGCATTTCTTTTGATAGCAAATACATCAAACTATTCATTAATCCTTAGTCGTTTTAATTGGTTATATCAATACTCGAACTTATGACCTTATCATCTGAATTGAATTGCGCATTCTTTGCTAGGCCAAGCTGCTCGGCAACCAACTTGTTCCTGCACAAACAACAGAAACTATTGAGGTACGAATACTGTTTGAGCTTTGTCAGTTCATAGCCTTTATATATGTTTGATCTCTTTTATTATGTACCAGTCCATATTGTCGCAACTGATTTATTTATTTTTCTCGCAATTCCTTACATTCCTACCTAATTATTTATTTTTGAAGTCTAATATCAAAATATATGTAGCTAGAGGGAAGAACAAATAAGATGGAGGATGGTGCGTCTGGAGTAGATGATGAGTCAATTGACGAAGACCAAAATAGGTAACTTTTGCCAAAAACAAATAAAATTGTCATTTTTAAATATCCGTACCATTAGATCAAGAATCATCTATTAAAATTCCTTTTTGTTTATATTTTTCCAGCGGTACAAGTTCATCCATGGCCATGGGGAATCCCATCAACGAAGCTCATAAGCAACAATGGAACGATAAGCAGCCAAGCAGCGAGGGCAGCACTGAGGGTCTCGACAAGTTTTGAACCCTTTTCTGGATATAACTCTTGGATAAGTTATGATTATTATAATAGAATGTGATTTCTCAAGAGTTTCACATAAAAGGTTCTTTGAATCTAGTCAATGCAACATAACATACCAACCCAGATTTTCACGCGTATTGTTTTGAATCTTAAATTCGAACATTGGTATCCTAATTCCTAGGTCAGAATGCATGTGGAAAGCTATCAGATTAGAGACATTTGGAATCTATAAATAAAAACATGAACATTACGCGTGGTTCTACTTACTTTATACCTTTTTGGACCACCAACATGTTTCCTATTGCTAGTGCCCCTCCATATCAAGGAATAAATAAATAATGTATGAATTTATTGTCCTCTCGTCACATTCTTGAATCAATTGGTCCACCATCAAATAAAAAGGAAGAAAAAAATAGGAAATTTGTGATGTAGACTCAAAAAAAATCCAGGAGTAACAGTCACAAGGAGAAACAGAAGAGCAATGGATCCCCGTAAAGAAGCGTGCAAGCCGTTATCAACAAGGTGCGAGTTCTCTGCCAAACTCGGAAAACGAAAGATGGAAACCGCTACCTAAGTATATTCGTAAACTGCGAGAAAAATCTGATTACTATTATTTTACAAATTTCCCTCTTTCATGGAAGCGTGAGGAGATGAGACATGTATTCTTTGCCTTTGGATATGTGACGGATATCCACATACCCAAGAGACTTGTGTTGCCAGAAGCGCGCTTTGGCTTTGTAAGGTTTTCAAAGAATTCGGGCAGTTCGTCCCTGTTGAGCAAACTAAATGGATTATGGGTGGGCTCATGCCAGATCAAGGTTTGTGTGGCTTGGAACTCGAAAGATCAGCAGATACAGGAGGATAGATCAAACAATGTACAAGCAGTGCAAGTTTTGACGAATGCTATACAAGAGAAGGAAGAGGTACAATCTATAAAATTCAACCGAGACCCAAAATCAACAGAGTGGTTATAATTCAGCCTCATCGGAACACCAACTCCTTTGTTGGATATTAGGAGCATTGTTGGAATATTAACTGAGACTGGTTATGATCATGGGTCTACAGCCCGCCTGGAGGGCGGGGAAGTCATTATTAAACTACACTCTGTTGAAGATCAGTCTCGGTTATTAGTCGATGTATCAACGACTAAACGTTTATGTCTTTACTCAGTTCGGCCCTTGAAGCTTTTGAATGGCCGGCCAGCGAGGACCACATGGGTTATCATCAGGGGAACACCACTACACTGTTGGTATGAGGATTTTTTTCAAAGAAATTGCAAGGCAGATGGGTACTATGTTGGCGATGGATGAAAGAACAGCAAAGAAAACAGACTTGCAATTCGGACGAATTCAAATCTTAATGAATGAAGACAAGAGGATTAATAAGACACTGGAGATTGTTACGGAGGAAGGAACTTTTAATGTTCAGATATCAGAGGAAGTGATTCCTCCCCCCAAAAGAAATGGGATAAAGGAGGCACCTGGAAGTGGCAAGAGAAATCTCGTCAACTTTGGGATGACGTATGGCCAGAATTATCGAAAGACAGACTGCTTGATGGATGCCGGACTTGAGGCCGAAAGTTTGCCCAAGGAGAATCCACTGGAGCTCCCTAACCAAGACAACTCTCAGTCTCTGGGCTCCCAAACCGAGGAAACGCCGCCCCTAATTAATGCAAATTCCAATCTACCCCCATCGGTAAACCCAACAGAGGTAAGACTCTACAACCAAGGTAGTTATGGGGAATCACCTACAATTAATACGCCGGTGAATAAAGTTGTGGCTGACTGCAATGAAGCACATATTCCAGAATATATTTACCAAACCCGAGAAGAAAAGAACGCAGAACTAATTGCAGAAATGCCTTACAACAGTGCTGCTTTTCCGATAAAGAAGGGTGTTGCACTAGCAAGGCAAGCATTCATGGTTTCCATGAGAGAGCAGGTAGACAAAATTATTCAAAATATTGACATGCTGAAGGAAATTCTCAAAATTCCGGAAGAGCCTACAAAGACACCAGGTAAGAATGCGGAAAAGTTGGAGAACGAGGTGAGTTTGAACATGAGGGTTGAAGAAAATACTCCTTCCCAACCGGCAGTGATGAGCACAAGTCCCCAAAGAGGCTCAACTCCTACCCGACTTAGCGGTGGAAAAATCAAAAAAGAAAGGAAAAGGTAATTTTTATTTATCCCTGAAATCTTCCGGGCGAAGTGCTGAGAGGGCTGAATGCAGGAGAGCGGTTCGATATGAAGGCGTAGGATTTGATACACAAGCAATGACCAGCGATGAACTTGGGCGCATACAGGATTTGTCCCCCGATTCTCAGGAAGAAGCTTGGTTGGGACAGGGCTATGAAACTATTGATCCAAGTGAAGACGAGGAAACATTGCAGAACTGGTTGAATCGGGCTAGAGAGAAAGAACGAGAAAGTGGGCCCCAAAATAACAAAAGAGAAGAGGAATGGCGTGCAGTGTCTGCGGGAGAAGAGAATGCATTTTCCAGAAGGTCTATGAAATTGTATGATTCTGATATCGACCTGGAAGTTAAAGGTTGGAAAAAGGAAAGAATTCTGTGCGCACATCATCGCGGCCAATAAAATTTAATGATTATTATATGGGTTAAATCGAGCTTAGAAGCCAATATGAATTTGAGTTGGCATTTTCTGTACTGGCTTTCCGGCCATTAACGGGATATCATTTTATTTATGCAATAACTTTATCAAAAAAAAGCAGATCAAAGAGTTGAGTGTGCGTTATGCAAAGAAGACACTAAAATTGACAAACACCTCTTAAATGAATGCAAGCACAACTTTACAATCTGGAGAAACATTCTAAAATGAATAGGGTATCCGACAAATACCTCTCATGTTACAGGTATGGAAGCTTTCATGACTCTGAAACCTCCAGACTTGAATAGGAGCAGTTGGATGACCATGTAGATGAGTACGACATGGCACTTATGGAACATGCGAAACCGAGTGCATTTCAACAATGTCAAAATCAAGGAGGATGAACAAGTGTTGAAAATTCAATTGACCTGTTGGAAGTGGTTCATGTTTAGAAGTAAAAACTGTACGCTTGGCTACTCCCTAACAGATTGGACCCTCAACCTAATCGAGTGGATACACAAATGTATCTAGTTTTTGTACATAAACTTATTATGTTTTTGTTCATTAATAATATTTTGGCTTTTCAAAAAAATTTGGTGATTTATTTTTTCGAGTCCTTGTCCTTATTTCAACTGTTTTTAGTTTGAAGTAGCGGAGATGAGAATGCTGAGGTGGATGTGCGGTTGCACGAGACTAGATAAGATCCCCAATGGATTTTTTTAGAGACACGTTGGGTATAGCACCTATTGATACAAAGCTAAGAGAGGAAAGACTACGATGGCTTGGACACGTACGCAGAAGGCATATTGACGAACCTATTAGGAGAGTCGAAGAAATCCAGGTTGAAGGGAAGTGTGGGAGTGGGAGGACGTGGGAGGAGCAGCTTCGATTGGATTTAGTGGGATTAGACCTCTCCGTGGACATGACCTCTGATAGAGCGGATTGGAGACGTAGGATTACTGTTCGAGAGGTAGTGGGATAGGGATATGGGGGATTATACGGGGTATACTTAGCAGGTAGCGGGATAACACGTACTTCTTTACCTCTTTACCTATATACTTACATACTTACTTATCTGTTTATTGACCCAGATCATTAAATGTATATTAATTCATCTCTTTGTCTATGCAGGTGGGCGGACACTGTCTTCTCTCCTATCCCTCCCCCTATCGACATTTTTTTTTGTGTGCGTGTTCGAAGAGCCGAGGATCTCCACGGAAATAGTCTCTTGATCTCTTTTTAGAGGTCAGGGTACGACTGAGTACATCTCACCCTCCCTAGACCCTGCCTAAAGGCGGGATATACTAGGTATGTTTGGTTTCCCACCCCATCTTCTCCCAATATCCAGCTGCCGCCTCACATTTCCTTCTGCTCACTCTCAGTCTCATCTCTCCATGTGCTGTGCCTGTATCCTTCCTCATATAATCCCCCTCCCAGATGACCCATTGATGTGTATGTATTCTGGATACAAATATACTCCACCAAACACCATGAATGTTCTAGGTTGATATATTAAGTTAAAAGGCCTACGCTGTTATTTTCAGTTGACTCATACATGTGCAACAAATAAATCTCTCTCTCTATGACTCTATCTGTTTGTGTACCAGAACAATATAGTCTTGACATAATATTTATTCACATAACCAGACATTTGATATTGCTCATGAGAAAATCTTTAAACACCTCCACATACTAATTGCAATTGCAATCTGTATTTTTCAACTGTACACTGTTTATTTTAATATTGTTTATTTACAACTCTATACTGTTTGAAAAGCATTAACTAACTTAATGCTTATTTCAACTGTTTAAGACCCAAGTCCCAACAGCTTAGAAATTAGAATTATGGGTTAGGTATAGCATGGTCTTATTATGATGTCCTTAATCTCCCCTGAAATTCCCATAAACAGCCCAGTATTCGTGGTTAAAGAATTTTAGTAAATTCGAGAACAATTCTATTTAATTTTATTTTTTGTGACCGTGGGGGTGGGTAGAGGTGCTTAAATGGAAATTTCCGACGGAAATGGGCATTTCCATTTTCATTTCAAACTCAGTTCGGAAGGAAATTTTCTTTCTGAATTACCTTATTTCCGTTCGGAATCAAAAATCGGAATCGAAATGGAACGAAAATTTCTGAATTTCCAATTAGAAATAGAAATTAAAATTTCCATTTCCATTTTCGATTACCGATTACGATTCATTGTATTTTGAAGTGAAAACGTTCCATTTCCATTTCCGATTACTGTTCATTGTGTTTTGAAGTGAAAAACATTCCATTTCCATTTCTGATTACTGTTCATTTTGTTTTGAAGTGAAAAACGTTTCATTTCCATTTTCGTTTATGATTACTGTTCATTGTGTTTTGAAGTGAAAAAACGTTCTATTTCCATTTCCATTTCTGATTAAATTCAAATTGATTATGGAAATCGGAAATTTCCATTTCCGTTCCGAACTCAGTTCGGAAGGAAAATTCAGTTCCATTATACTGAATAAGACTTTGGAAGCGGAACTCAGAAACGGAAATTTTCAGAAATGAAAATTTCCGATTTCCGAATTCCAAATAAGCACCCCTACAATATACTACACATGGTTCAAGTTTGGTTCAATCTATTCGTGGGATGTGAACAAACACGCGGCTCCCAAAAATCTTGGGTTGGAGGACTAACACAAATGGGACTTGAGTGTGGGTATATAGGGTGTGAAGCGTAGTTTTAAGCCCTAGAATATTTGTCGGGAGGCATTTTATGAGATAAACCATCGTAGCCACTGCTTTTGGCTACAAAGTTCGAAGGGCTTTGGATTCAATTAGAATAGCCCTCGTTATTTCAAGAAGGATTCTATTTTTTTCTCTCAGCTACCCTATTTTATTGTGGTGAGTAAGAGCAGGTGGTCCGATGGACTAACCCTTTTCCCTGAAATAACATTGTCATGGCTTGATTAATATATCCCCCTACTATCGGATCGAAGAATTTAAAAAATATTTCTCTGCAATTGGGCTTCGATATTAGCGTAAAAATCAACAATGTTTTTGAATACCTCATATTTATTTTTGAAAAAATAGACAAATGTCATCCTAGTACAATCATCAATAAACAGTAAAAAATAGCGAAATGGACTATTCCCAAAACTCGGAGTAGGACCCCACACATCAAAGTGTAACAAAGAGAAAATAGTCTCAGTTCAAGTATTATTCAGAGGGTAGGAGTGTCTATGATTTTTAGCTAGGAAAGAAGTATCACAAGAAAAAGTACTTTGTTGTTTAAATAACATGGAAAATAAAAGTTTAAGGTAAACAAGTGTGGTGTCCAAGACGTCGGTGTCACAGCCATACTGATCGGTCAACTGTCCCATGAGCATCATCGCGGTCCATTATCGAGCAACCTCATCAACATAGTACAGTCCCCCACTTTCAGTATCATGCCTAATGATCATCTTCGTCCGAATATCCTGTAAGAGACGGCAACTTGCACGAGTGTGAAGGAGCATGTAAAAAATTGGATAGTTTAGAGGTAAGAGAAATCCCAATTGTTCTTGTTCCTACCACAGAGGTCGTGCCACCATTAGCTATCCAAATCCAAGTTTTTATGGGTTTTGTAGATGTAGTCATGTCAGATGGATCATTAGTCATGGTGTCTGTTGCTCCACAGTCAAATAGTCATCGGTTAGAATTCGAACTACCATTAGTCTGGAGTGAGCAAGCAATGGGAACATCTGGATCAAAACATCTAGGGCAAAGAAATGAAGATTAGAGGTCTGGGGTGTTTCAATATATTTTTGTCGATTTGGAGGACGTATTTTGGAGTTCGGAAAAATTTTGGGCCAATTTGGGTTTTTTTTTAAGCTGAAGGGTGTATCTAGGATTTATTGGACATTTGGGGCTTTATCGCAAATTTTGGGAAGTTTGAGGGTTGTACCGTAGATTTTTGTACATGGGGGGTGGATTTGGAGTTTCAGTAAATTAAGGGGGTGTATATGAGGCTGTTTGGGTTCAGTGGGGTGTAAAGACAAACTCATGGTTTGTGGGGGCCAATTTAACACACCAGAAGTTGCCCAGGAACTTATCTACAAATAATCAAAACAAAAAGGATTTGGGACTAAGGGTGGATAACGGATAGCAAAATTGATGGAAATCCATTACCGTTACCATTATCGCTAATGACGGTCGATAATGGCGGTAACGGTTAGTATTTTAGAATCAACTAATATAACGGTAACAATTTAGGGTCATTTTTAAGTAGCGGTAATAGATTTTTGCTATTCCTCCAATATATTGTATGAAGATGAAGTAGCGAATTTCTGCTACCGTTATTCCATTACCATCATCGCTAAGGTAGTGGAATAGTGGTAACGGAATAGTGGATGGCAGTAACGGTAACGGATCTGCCACCTCCATCCGTTATCATAGCGGTAACGGATAAGGCCATTCCACTACCGTTATCCACCCTTATTTGGAACTGAGGGTTTCAAATTACTTCATATACCTGCGTTGAGTGACTGTGTCGCCTGCTTTGTTGCTTGCTCTTTCACCAGTTCTTCTTGTTTCTCGGTCACCATTCTAGATATCCATTCCGATGGAAACATCCTTCAGTTGCATGTCTAGACTTTCTATATTCATCGTACTTGAGCTTGAATTTATCTACTTTGCCTCCTCGAAAGGATGATTTCACCCCATGTTTGGCTAAATCTTACCGGGATTTGGAGAGAAATCTGCTCCCTACCCCTTTGGATGTATTGTCGTCGCTGTGTTGCGTCAGATTCAGAATATTCAGGCGTGATGCTTCATGGTGGACAGTGGTGTACGCGACTTCGACTAAGAGGAGAGGATGTTCTTTCAAAAGGTCTCTCTTTACGGCATTATATTCATCGTTGATTTCGGCGAGGAATTGGAAAATTAGTATCTCCTGTCAGAGCCAATTGTATGTGGCAATGTCAACTGCAAACGTCATTGGATTCGATTATGCATCCCGAGCAACCATTTAATAACTTGTAAATCATACCAAAATTAGGTCATCCCCATATTGTTTATGCTGCTTTTAGCTCTATTTTCTCCATCTTTATTTCATGTACACACATTAGATCGGGTTTGTGTATTCTGATAAGTGTTCGAAGCTCTCTGATTTTATTTCCCATTCCTCTTATGTTGTAGCTGATTATCTTCATATTTGAATCTATTTTGTCTATCAACTTTGTATAAATCTGCCATCAAGATTTGTGATGGGGCTATTTATCTTCATTTGCTAGTTGTTTCAACCGCAAAGTTGGCTTGATGTTGATTACTTGGTTCTTGTTGTGGCAATGTTCTCTTTTGGATTGAGACGATCTATTCAATCATTTGGATGTCATAGGCTTCATCTCATATTCCCAATAACCTCCCACAATTCCAATCTTCCACAGCAGCCTTCCACTCGTTCTCTTTTATCATGTAGTCTATGCTTGCATCCGATTCTAAAGAAACATAGCTTTAGAACCCATTGCATGTGGTTTGTGTAGTTTGTGTATGCATCTTTGTCCATATCCACTATACAGTAGTTCCAATCTTGTAGTCTTCTTTGTTCCTCTTCCACTTTCATTATCTTTGTTTCTTTTCTTCCTTCGCAGTTGAACTTTTCTCTTCTCTTCAGCATCATATTGTTGTAGGAGTGAATTTTGCGGTTGCTGTTGATCTGTGCTTTTTTTGTTGAGCTTCAAATCAGAAGGGGCTGATTTTGGCTACTTCCTTTTCCTTGTGCACCATAATTCGAGAGGTCCTAACCAATGGTTCAGGATTTTAGTTGTTCTTTGAGGCACTATTTTTATCCTTAGTCCAGCATTTATGTCCCATTTGATCTGTGTAATTTGTGGATTCCTCTGCCTTAATTATAGCCTTGGACCCACTGCCAGCTACCTGATTTAAGGCATTAAATAGATTAGGTGTGGTCACTTTTAATTCTGTTTTGCCATTTACCTGGGCATGAGAAAACTCCTTGGGAGTTGGATTTGCGGATTATTGGAGGGACTTATGGGTAGACTGGTCGTTCGTGGGGGTCTGTGATTGGTCCATGGACTTTTGTGGGTCCCTCAATCTCTGGCTGGTTGCCACTGTTGGATTAATCGTCGGCCAGATTGTGTAGCCTTTTCCAGCCATGGCGTTGATTTTAGGGGCTCCAAGTTTTGTTCATGGATTTCGATAACGAACTTCTTGCTTCTGTAGATGAGGTAACTTTTCTTAGATTTTATTCTCTTAGTATATACTAGTAGTGTTGCAGTAGAAAGATTTCTCTTTTCTTGTTGGTTTCATCTACTTCTTTGATCTGACCAATGCTATCTGTGAGTCATTGTAGATCATTTGATGTCCAGTGCATAGGCGGAGGAAGGGGGCCATGGTTCCTCCTGAAATTTAAAAAAACAAATTTATATGCAAAAAAATTATTATTTTTAATTTGGTCCCCCTATATAATGTAATGATTTTGTTCTTTAACAGACATATGAAGCTTGCTCAGCTTAGCTGGTCATGTCTTTAGTTTTCAAATTGTAAGGATCAGGGTTCGAATCTCTAGCTACCCTTTTCAGTTCTTTTTATCTATCAAAATCAAAAATTATGTCTATTGACCAACCACTACACCATCTAACGTCAAATGTTCAAACTAGGTTATATTATTATAATTATGTATATAGTGATAAGAAATAAATTTAAATAGATACTATTTTATATTTTTTTGGATAATTTGTTATATTTTTTTAATATATTTATTTTTGAGATTATAGTTTAAAAAAATTCCATTTCGTAAATTGAAAACCTTGACCTATCAAAAAAAATTGAAAACCTTTTTACTTTAAACATTTATCGATCAAATTCAAAAAAAAAATCAGATGCTTGCAATTTATTTCTATTGAACAATGTATTTTCAAAAATTCACATAAAAATTTATTAGATTTTCATATATCGTTTGCTTAAATTTAAAAAAAAATGGATTTTTTTTGCAGCTTTAATATATCCAATCCGACCCGACCCACTCTGTTAAAACCCAAAAAACTTGGCCCCCCTCCCATCAATTCCTGGCTCCGCCCCTGGTCCAGTGCATTGGGGGGACTCCAACAATGTCTATCCAACACCATCGCCCCAACTCAACCAGTGTTTCTTCCCAAGGTTGTAGTCCTGCTAACCAGTTTGAGAGTAAGTTGAACTTGATTTTTTCAGTGGATTGAGGCCCCTCATCAATGTTCCATAGTAGCGCTTCTATCTTTGATAGCCTGCTGTTTGTAACTCCATTTATCAGTTCCATTTTCACGTGAGATTCTAACTCTTCCAAATTTGCTTGTGGCGAGACTGCCTCTCCAACTGCCCTTTAACCATGCTAGCTCAATTGCTTGCGAGATGTAAAGTGCCACTGAAAGTTCTGCATCATGGGGTTTTTGTGGTGAGTTATTGTGTTCATTTCCCTACAATGGGGGTGTATTGTTCATCGGCCTATCTATTACAGTATGTTTATTGTGTCTGGCCTTTGGTGCTTGCGGCTTTTCCTGCTCACCGCCCCCTGACTTGTATGCATTGTTGGAGTCTTTTGGGGGGGAGGGGTTGTGGTTCGGTTATACTTGGCAACCGAAATGCTAATCTTTTGTCCTTTCACCCATATTCATTTCAGTATCAACTGGATTTCTGGATCCTCCTCCCTTGCGTCAAATTTAGCAAATATCTATCCTTTTCTTCTCGGGATGTATACATTCCATATTTTTCTGGTGTTTTTAAAAGCTTGTAGAGGTCATCTTCAGGAATAGAGAACTCACTATAATGTCGCTGGCTTTTTGATTTTTCTAGTAGCGAAAATGCCTCTTGATCTATCTTTGTTTTTTTTATGTGAACTGGCTATTATCGAAAAATTAGCCATAATATGGCCCTTGGAGTTGGTGTGAAACTAGAAAGAACAAAGATAGCCGAAATCAATTCGATTTCGCCGAGGAATTGGAAAATTATTGTCTCCTGTCAAAGCCAATTGTATGTGGCAATGTCAACTGCACACGTCATTGGATTCGATTATCGTTTGTCTATGTCTCTCCAAATGTGCTTGAGGGAGCAATAGATACTCTCGGGGGTGTTGTCCCCCTGCTGGAAACTGATAGCGTTGATCGTAAGGTCAAAAATTTGCACTGTATCACTGTCCTTACTGAAGGTTGTTGCCAAGCCTTCCCAAAGGTCCTTGGCCATCGAGTACTCAGCAAAGTAGATCTACTTCAACGTTGTGCGAAATTTAGGAGAAAATGTTTAAGTCGCTTTGTTGCCACTTTGGGTATGCCAGATCATCTACCGACCGGGTGGCAGGTTTCCCTGTAATGTGGTGGAGGCGCCCCTTGCCCCCAATGGCTACCTGCATCAATCTTGACCATAAAGGATAGTTTAGGTTGGTGAGGTTCATGCTCACGATCATAGTTTGGTTATTTTAAGAGGGGCTAAATTGTTTCAATAGGTTGGATATTTGGGTTGATAGGGCATCCAAGTTTGAGCTCACCTCTGATTCCGCCAGGATTGCTTTATCACCGGTGAGATCCGCCTGTGGTTTGTCATCAGTAAATGATGAGTTCAATACTCTGATACCATATTAGGTTTTGGATTTGATAACGAATCAAAACTCCTCAATTCGTATTCGTATATTTTTCATTTCTCTTTACATCATCTTATAAGCCTAGTTCTTTCTTGATAAGGGAAGATCTTTTGGTGATAAATTTTCTTCCTTTTACAAGATTTCACCAATCTTCCCTTATTCATCCCTATAATCTAACAAGCATTAGTAAGGATGGATTAAAATTCTTTGGCGATAGCATCCGGAATTGCAATTGCTTCTATTAATTTAGCAACAGAGTGTTCTGTTCGCAACCCAAACTTTTCTCGTTATTCCAGGTGGTTTTAGCTGGTGCACAAATTTCTTCCGCTAGCCTCTACTTTTCATTTTTTAACAACAAGTAGTCAGCTTCAGCTTCGAACACAGGTGTGACAAGAATTCGTTTTCCTTTTTGGCATCTATCACGTACGTCACTTTGGACTTCTTCCTCCCTAGCTGTTTGTATTTATCGTTGTGGTTGCCAGTTTGAGCTGGCCACGACACCATGTCTAGGGCTATTTTATGAGTTTGCAAGGGCCATAGACTTGGGTTTAATCTCCTTTCTTTGTCCACATAGTGTGGTCAAGGCCTGATCCAAGATTATTGGAACAGAACTCCTTGCCCACAATAATTGAGGCCTGGCCCAAATATGGAATATTAAAAGAGTCCTCCAGTGGAGTATTTGAGGCATGGTCCAAGCTAATGTGGCCAGAAGAATCCTCAACTAATACCAATGAGACCTGTTTTTCGTCTGTTCAGGTTCAAAATAAATGGGTCGGGCTGCTGGCCCAAAGGCCTGTCTGCTCCCATGTAGCCAATAACGTAGCATTAGCCTTGGATGATAATAGTTTTGTATAATTATTAAAATACTTTAATAATTTTAAAAGTTTTTTTGCACTTATTCCAATGGCAATGATGTAAAAATATATTTTTGAATCTATTATTAACTAAACTACATAATAAATCTTTATAAGAAATGGTTTATTGAATGAGAGCGTAAGTAGAGTTCCAACGTACTAGTACATCACAAGAAAATTTTGTAGGTCTTAACATTGTGTTCATTACAAAATTTAAACCAATATTTTATTACTTTTGGTTTACTTGTTAAAACTTGGTAGTATTTTTAATAGGATCAATGCTTAAATCAATACATTTTAAAGCATCTTATACATATAAATTAATGACAAATACATTCAATATGAAAAAATGACCATCAAAAGAAGCTTGCATAATTTTTTAAATCATCTACACATGCATCATTAGGAGAAATATTATCAAAATAAATGTTATATAGACTATGTTGTAAATTGTAGTATTCTGATATAAGCATTATCAGGTTGCATATATTTTTGTGTATTGTGTGATTCATCAAGCATCCTATATGGAAGGACCTTTTGGTATATATTACATTCATTATCTATCCAAAAACAAGTTATTATCATGTAACTATGAATTTCCAAATAATCAGATTATATATCGCTACATATAGAAACTTTGTTTTGTATATTTGAAAAACTTAACATAATTTCTTTTTTCCTTTTCATAAAAACTTTTGCAATATCTCTAGTGTGTGAACTACGTGGAACTCTAGTAAATGCGGGATTTAAACATGAACGTACATAATTTTCAAGATTAAGACTTCGAAAAATCTAAAGGGAAGGCCTTCTCAACAAGTTAAATCAACTATATCTTTCTTATTCTTATTAAGATTAAATCGAAAACTTGGCAAAGAAGAAGACGTGCCTCCACCGATGCAAGAACCCTAACTACAAGAGATTTGTGTTTGAGTAGGATCGTAACCAACCTCTACCGTGTGTTTAGTGTTGATATGTCGCATAAATGTTACATAATCTCCACCTTATGAAACAAAATTCATGAATAAAAATAATAGCTTAAATATATTGAGAAATTTTGTTGAAAATTTTCAGACCTTTTTTTAATGCAAATTTCTTATCTTATATTTGGCACATCACCCAAAAGTAGGCACTATCTCTGATATGAACCTAGCCAACTTGTGACTAAAACGCAATACCAGTATTAGTGGTTCGAAATAAAGGATCGAAAAATTGATAAACTTGTCAAGAATTTTACCCAACACCTATAATGGAGGTGTGAACCAAACCTACGTGTTTGAGAGAAAGAAATTCGCCACTCAATGAATCATTTTGAAAACTTGTTTCAAACAAACTCAAGAAGGTAACAATTTGTAAAACCGACGCCATTTTTCTTAAATAGGGAAAGATAAGTCAAAAAGAGTTCATAAAAGAACTAAGGAAATTTTATCTCACAAACACTGCTTGAAAACAATTGATGAATGAAAAGAGCTTGACCATGCCTCTTACATAGGTCATGGGGTATATGAATTAACATTAAATAGGTTCATGGACTCCTTTAATATAAGCATTGACCATTCAACCTTCCAATTGCATTTGTATCCAACCAAGGCATGCCCAAGCCTTCCAACTCCATGTTCTTGAGTGTCTTTGAACGTCTAGCCTTGTCTTGAGAGTAAAATGTTCAAAATACCCTCTAAGTCATGCATGGACATGCATTAGGCTTTTGCAAGTGGGACTTGAGCTAGATTGGGCTTCACGGATGGCCTTGCTCAAGATAAGCCAAATGGGCCTCATCATCCATGAGTGTTTTGAGCTTAGGCCATGAACTTGGCCCATGAGACATGAACAAGGCTTGTGGGACGTGTGCCTCTTCAAATGGGCTCACCAAGTGGATGATTTGAGCATGGTGTCGTCGATTTTTAGGGTTTGAAAATTCGGCCCATGTGTCTTGGACCAACATTGCAAGTCCTTCCTTGAACCTCTTCATCCCAGCTCGAGTAATGGGACCACTAGGGAGCTCCAATGGATCTCCAGCCCCTTTGGACGTTGTCTTATGCTCTTGTGAAGCTTTAGGCGTAACACGGGTTACATCATTCCCTCCCTCTTGAGAAGGATTTGCCCTCAAATTTGTACCTACATCAAAAGGAGATAAGTCGGCAACATTAAAAGAAGCACTCACATTATACTCACCTGGCAAGTCAAGTTTGTATGCATTATCATTTATGCGCTCTAACACCTGAAAGGGATCATCTTCCCTTGGTAACAACTTTGACTTTCTCTTTCAGGAAATCTCTCCTTTCTCAAGTGTAGCCATACCCAAACCCCGGGTTCAAAGGTGACTTTCTTTCTGCACTTGTTTGCCTGTTGGACGTACTGGCTTGTCCTTTTCTCAATGTTTGCTCTTGCCTTCACATGTAACACCTTCACCATTTTGGCCTTTTGTTTTCCATCTAGATTGACATGATCACTCATAGGCAAAGGGATAAGATCCAATGATAATAATGGATTGAAACCATATACAATCTCAAAAGGAGTAAATTGTGCAGCCGAATGTCTACTCCTATTGCAAGTAAACTCTACGTGAGGCAAGCATTCTTCCCATGTTCTAAGGTTTTTAGATATGAGAGCACGTAAAATTGTAGGCAGAGTTTTATTCACAACCTCAGTTTGCCCATCCGTTTGAGGGTGGCATGTTATAGAGAAAAGCAATTTTGTCCCCAATTTCCCCCACAATGTTTTCCAGAAATAACTTAAAAACTTTGCATCCCTATCCGATAAAATGGTACGAGGCATGCCATAAATTCTCACGATTTCTTTAAAAAAACAATTGTGCAATGTAAAAAGCATCATCAGTTTTGTGACATGCTATAAAATGAGCCATTTTTTAAAAGCGGTCAACAACAACAAATGGCAAGTACCCTCAGTTCGTGGGGCAACAAACTATTTAGTAGTGGGGGAATGGACCTTGATTAATGCTGTATTAATAGCCATCGCTATGCACTATCTGTCATTCTACTGAGGAGAGGAATAAAACCTATTGGACTTCATGGAAAAAGAATATGCTTACCTATGTCTTCTGGTGGTCTAGGCATAAGAGGGATTGATAGTTATAATAAGGCTCTATTGGGGAAGTGGGGTGAAAGAATACTAAAGGGCAGTGAGGGTCTAGCCATAGATATACTTAAATCTAAATATGGCACCCTGGAAAAAGGGTTGCAAGTTGGCAGATTTAGAATGCTTCAGGAATCACAGCAACTAAGTCCTGCTCACAGAGGGCGTAGACGAGGCCAGAATTATGTCTCTTCATGGTGGAAGGAGCTGATGGATCTCCACAACCAGGACTGGTTTGCAAACAATGTGGAAATCTGTCTTGGAGTAGGGACAAGAGTCAAATTTTGGCATGTGATGTTCTGCTACCTCACTTGTAGTTTCCTTCCCTGAACTGTATAGGTTTGTAGCTGACAAAGACACACTAGTATCAACATCAGGTACCTGGAGAGATGGAATCTGGTAATGGAAAATACCTTGGATGAGAGCAGCAAGAAATGATGAAGGTGCTCGAATAGCTATCCTCCTCTATACAATCCAGAACAGGGTACCTGCATCAGATGGAACATATCATTATACCTTCAAAGGTAGTGCATATGGTATCTACTCTACTAGCTCTGCTTACCAGCATATCTTGAATGCAACTGACCAGGTATTACCGGAGGAACTAGTAATCCAACTAAGGTAGTTGTGTAACAGGTTTTCTCCAAAGAAACAAATAATTGTGGCCTGGCGCTCCTTATTGCAAGCCTTACCCCTAAGATCAGCCCTGCAGCACAAAAAGATCATCCCCCCTGATCAGAACATCAATTGCATCTTGTGACAAGCTGAGGATCAAACATTTTCACATCTATTTAGATCCTGTCATCCAACAGTTTCTATTTGGCAGGGGATACAGCATTGGCTTATACCAACGACTGATCATGCACAAGAGGTCCCTGATTTAATGCAGTTCTCCACCACCAAACCACCAGGAATTAATCTGGATGCATGGAAGGCTATCTGGATCTCCTTCACTCGATAGATCTGGAAGGTGAGAAATAGGCTACACTTCGAAGGGAAGGAGATGATAATAGGAGATGTAATTCATATGATACAAACAAATACATGATGGGATCTTAAAGCAAAAAGGCCAATTGGTCTGTTTCATTACTCATTGGTAGACTGAAAACTACAGCCTATAATTTGTATGACCTTTTAATTTTCACTGTATTTGTTACTACTCTGAGCATGTGCAGATCTTATGTATAGATGGAGGCCATACCTTCCAGTCATTGAAGCTAAGCCTGCCTCTCTATCCGGGGGCATAGTTCTTCCACCCACCCCACCCCATCTCATGCTCTCTTATCTTTGAATGAAGCTTTGCTACTAAGCTTTTCATGATGGTATAGGAGGTTCAGGTTCCTATGGTGCATGTTTAAATAATATGTTTTTGTCTAGGAGGTCACTAGTTTATGATCCGTGAGCTGCATTGATCCAAGTGGAAGGATATGTTGCTCATTAAGCTATTTTGGCTAATTTTGAAGATAGTATGATATTCGTGTAACTAGTTGGATATTGTTTTGGTTGGCCTGAAATTTTGGCCCATGCAAATGCTACCAAAATGCAATGCAATGGTACAGCCACAGAGTATGAAGTTGGGCGATTAATGACTGTTGGAACTCTTGAAACTAAAAGTTGAGGAATCAACATGTCAACATGTTGCAGCAGATGTGTGCTTGCTGTACAAGAGCCTAACACCTAATACACGGATTTGCAATAAGATCACAAGGAGAACCATGGACTTGCAAGTGATGGATGTTATGTTGTTTTCTTGAAAACGAACTATTATACTCCTGCCCAACCGGGTTATGCCCTCTATTCATTACAGGGATAGCTCATCAAACAGGAATGAGCTGTGTACCAATATTCCTATAAAAAGGGAATACTGATAAGTTGACAGTCAGGATATTTTGTTTGGTGAAGAGCGGATGATAGCAATGAACTGAATGCGGAGATGCTTTATGTTTTTTTATGAGGCTAGGGGAGCCATATACTAGATCACCCTTAGCTATACTAGAGGGCACGATGGAAGGGCATGATATACAGTTCATGATCAAGAAATCAACCACTAATTTCACCATGATAGGTCTAGTCCTGAGTATGGTTAAGGTAGTCTATGGCTTGTAATTATTTATTTTCTTTGCTTTGCTTTGTATTTTGATGCACAACTCTGTAAATAACTTATATTATATATGAGAATTTAGCTTATCAAAAAAAAATTGAATCCTTTCCCCCTTGATCTTGGTAAACCCAACATGAAATTCATCAAAATATCAATCCATGGTGCATTTAGAATGGAAAGTGGTGTGTATAAACCGTGAGTCTTAAGCCGTGATTTTGCTTCCTTATATGTAATGCATCTTTCACACATACATTCTACATCCTTTTTCATTCCTGGCCAAAAAAAAGTGGTCATGCAGAATGCCTAGAGTTTTATCAACCCCAAAATGCCCCATTAATCCACCCCCATGTGCTTCACGAACAATCAATTCCCGAATAGAGCAATTAGGTATGCAAAGCTTATAGCTTGTTTTCTTTGAAAAGATAACCTTCATGCCTATAGAATTATTGAATGCAACATGCTCGCATACTTGATACACGGTCTCAAAATCAGAATCATGGGCATATAGTTCCTTGATAAGTTCGAATTCCAAACACTTAGGTTGCCCCTTCAAATGCTTGAGGGACTCGTGGTCCGTGTGGATCACAAACTCTTTTGACCAAAAATAGTGCTGTCAATTCTCTAATGCTTGTACCAAGGCATAGAGCTCCTTGTCATGGGTCAGTTCTCTAATGCTCGCATACTTGATACACGATACTTGCCTCTGAATCTCTTTTGTTTCTTCTGGATTACTCCTATACGTTGGCTTGTTGGGAGGAGTCGCTCCAGGAACAAGATCAATTTGATGTTCGATCCCTCGAATCGGTGGCAAGCCATGTGGTATCTCCTCCGGGAACACGTCCTTATAATCCTGCAAAACAAATTGTATAGTGCTCGGAAGTGATCCGACAAAAGGGTTAGAGTTTATAAGAACCTCCTTATACTGAAGTACAATGAAGGCTTGTCTTGAAATCATGGCCTCTTTCCACTCACTTTTTCGGGCCATCAAACTCTCTTTATTTTCCTTTCCTTTATTTTCTCTCGGATCTTTCTTTTCACTCATCTCTTTTTTTCCACTCAATTTTCACTCATCTTTTTTTTTCACTCGTATTCTCATTCACATTTTTCTCGGCTTCCCTCTTTTTTGTAACTTGATTTGATCCTCAAGAACTTGCTTAGGTGAAAGGGGTACAAGAGAATTGTTTTACCATGGAGCACAAAGGAGTACTTGTTGGTTCGGCCGTTGTGAGTGGTATTCATGTCGAATTGCCACGGTCGTCCAAGTAGGACATGGCACACATCCATGGGCACAACATTGGATAGAACTTAATCTCTGTATTTCCATATGGTGATGGGGAGTAGAACTTGCTTGTTGACCCGTATCTCACCACAATCGCTCAACCACTACAACTTGTAAGGCCTAGGGTGCTTGATGGTACTCAACTCGAGTTTCTTCACCATATATGTGCTGGCTACATTCGTGCAACTCCTGCCATCAATGATGACACTGCACACCTTTCCAAGAACATGGCACCTCATATGGAACAAATTCTCCCTTTGGCTTTGATCCTCCTCCTTGGCTTGTGTGCTAAGGACCCTTCGAGCAACCAAAAGA
>JAOWBN010000017.1:326367-336570 GCA_028565015.1 Pinguicula moranensis | reverse complement strand
TGCTTCTATTTAGTGAAGTTGCTGGAACTCAATACATCAAATGACGCAATGCATATTGGGTCGCAACGGAAACGGCCACTTTATATAATTATAAGGGTAAGGCCCCGTACATCTGACCCCCCAGACCCCAACTTAGTTGGGAATATACTGGGTGCGTTGTGGATTGTGGAACCTTGTGGAAAGTCGATTAATTAAAACCATGTTCTTCATTTACTAAATCCCGAGCTGGCAAATAATTTGCAAATTTCATGCTGTGCATGGTAGCATTATTATGGGCTAGTGCTGGGATTCTTGACATGTAGCGCTCTTTTTCCATAATGTAAAATCTCTTCTTTGAATTGCTTAATTCCCTCATACACGAATGCATGTCAATGGGGAAAATAATACCATTTGGTCCTTTGATTATCATGTCCGTACAATGAGTGACTACTGGGCCAGTCCCAGTTAGTTGATCATGCGAAGTCACACGGTTTTACTGAATTTTGGCAACTAAAAACTTCCGAGAAATCCATTAATGAATTAGTAATAACAAAGTTGTGTATCCTCATGTCAAAGGTTTCAACCACTAAAGTGGGCAGAGGAAAAAGCTGAAAACTTAGTTCTGTGTACGTTCTGCATTAGATCTTTGTAAGTATCTAAATTGATTCTGATTTTTTTTCACATTTCGGTCAAATCCAGCTGAGAATGCGTGGAAAGTTGTATCTTTTCTTACATTAAGAATTATTCTCATGGTTTTATTTATTTCATTTTCCAAATGATAGTTTGCCCTGTTGCAACTTTTGGCACCGCCCTAAAGTATTAGATGATATCCATAACACCCTTCTGTACTTTGTTAGAGATGGACCAAGTTGAACAAGATCCAGACTTTATAGCATTGTCGAGACAATTCAAGGCCACGGCCATGGAGCTTATTTCTGTTCTTGAGCAGGTAACATCTCATATTTAAGTTTATGGCTCGGCGTTTCAATTGATGCTAAAGCACTACTTAAAGGCTCATGGGCTGAAACTAGGCCTAATCTCATTTATTTTTCTTCAGTAATGATTTATTTCCCATGCGCTGAGATGAGCTATTTTTGTTTCAGAAACAGAAAACTGGTGGAAGGACAAAAGTTCTGCTGGAGACAGTTCCTGTTCACAAATTGGCCGATATTTTTGTTGCAAGCTTTGAAATTAGCTTTGAAGAGCAGCTATCGATGTTAGATTCTGTCGATGTGAAAGTAAGACTTTCAAAGGCAACTGAATTGGTTGACAGGCATTTACAGGTATATTTGTTCAGCAAATGGGGTTTATAGATTACAAGCTACTGTTCAATGATGAGCCATGGTACTTTTCTTGTCGGGTGTAGTCAATTCGTGTAGCAGAGAAGATCACTCAAAAGGTTGAGGGACAATTGTCAAAGTCACAGAAAGAGTTTCTTCTCAGGCAGCAGGTTAGTATAATCGCCACAGCCCTTCAAGTTCCTCTTTTGATGAACTTATTTGTATTATAAAATATGACTTTTGAGCGGTAACTAGTACTTCTTTCTGTGGCTTGGCTAAGAGTTTTTTGTAATAGGCTTATTTGCTAGTTTATTAAATTTTTACGCGTTACTTTTCATGTTAATTATCTACGTTTGTATTTATGTTCTTAAGCAACATTCTGTTTCAAATTATCATTTCTAGATTCTTTGGTAGATGCAGTAATATGTTAATACGCGTAAGTAGCTTCATTTCTTGTTTCATCTTCCCAAGAAAAAGCCATTATTCATCCAGGTCATTGGCATGATATTTATGAGTTTCTGATTTCATACATGCATCTTGATGTTGTTGGGCCCATGGGTCAGATGAGAGCTATAAAGGAAGAACTTGGTGATAATGACGATGAGGATGATGATGTGGCTGCTGTTGAGAGGAAAATGCAAGAAGCAGGGATGCCAGCGAATATATGGAAACATGCACAGAGGGAACTAAGGTTCAATTTTACAATTGAAATTTTTCGGATGATTTTGACATTTAGTAAGCATTTTACCTCATAATCTTTCATTGATTTGTAGGCAATTTTTGTGCATCACTTTTTGCTAGTATATTAGTATTACTCTATCAGGAAGAGAACATCGCCTAGAACTATCGAAGATTTTTGATCTGCTGTACATGAGATGCTCAACCTCGGAGCATTTTCTCACAGCATTGGTTGAGTGGCCAAGTCCAATGATGTTTGTGGAAATGACCTCATTATATAAATGCTTAAGCTACAGTAGCTGACATATTATTTTTGTTTAATTATTCGGAATTGGCAGTGATGACATTCGAATTTAACATCTATATCCTTCAGCTTTGATATTATGTTGGACGATTACTTCATCCAAGTGCTTAAACTGGGAGGAGAGATGAACCTTCTTACATTTAATTATTTTGAAACATGCTAATTTTCTTGTGTGTCAAGTTATGTTGACACATTCTATTAATTTTCCAATCTTCTGAGATACGGATAGTTGAAGCATACTATGTGATTTTTCTACTTTTAAGCCAGAGTTTCACAGATCTATTTGATGTTAACATGTAACTCCATGTCATGTTGCGTGGCTTCTTTAACCTTACAGCGATGTTATCCTGTCATTCTATGTCATTTTAATGATTCTGTGGCTCTCAACTTTATATCTAGTATAATTTTTCTTATTTATTTTACAATTTAATGCTTATATCAGGAGACTGAAAAAAATGCAGCCCCAGCAACCTGGATATAATAGCTCGCGCGTGTACCTGGAACTTCTTGCTGACCTTCCATGGGAAAAAGCCAGTGAAGAACGGGAATTTGACTTAAAGGCTGCAAAGGATCGCCTCGATATTGACCACTATGGTCTAGTGAAGGTCAAGCAACGGATAATCGAATATTTAGCTGTTCGCAAGGTTGATGCCTTATCTGTAATTACGTGATATTTCTTTATTTTCAGTTGTTCCTATTTGATCTGTCTTGAATATATCATGCAGCTAAAACCAGATGCGAGAGGCCCAGTATTGTGTTTTGTTGGTCCACCTGGTGTTGGTAAGACTTCTTTAGCTTCATCTATAGCTGCTGCTTTGGGAAGAAAATTTGTTCGCATATCCCTAGGTGGCGTTAAAGATGAGGCTGATATTAGAGGGCATAGACGCACATATATAGGGAGCATGCCTGGGCGTCTTATTGATGGACTGAAGGTCCAAGATGATCTTATGTCTTTATTATTATTTTTACTTATTATTATTTTTAATTTGAAATACAGCATAACATTTTTTTGCATGAAGTTAAAGTAATTCCTGGAAGAGTAGAGGCTTGTAACTGATCTTTGGTGCCCTATTATTTTCTGACATGGATGATTGATTTTGATGTACCAATATCTCATTTGTTATTGCTATTACTTTTTTTTTGCTATGGCATATGATTTAAAGGCAAGACATTTGGAGACATATTTTACAACTGAATGACTATCTTAACTTTCTACTTCATTGGTTCTTGGTCAGCCAGCAAAGTAGACTTAAATTTGCTCCAGGAAGTCTGAGAAAAAACTAAAAAAACCCAGCTTCTTAGTTGCTACATTCATCTTCTAGTCCACATTATACTATGCCTCGTTGATAGGGTGAATCATATGTTATGAAATTTTATTTAATTAAATTTGGTCATTGATTTCCTGAATTTCGTTTTAGCTTATGAGCACGGTTGCTGAAAAATTAGAATGTAAGAAGTTGCTGTAACAGAGTTGTAGAATTTATGGACACCACACACATTGGATGATATTGTCCGCTTTGGGCCGAAACCCTCACGGATTTGTTCCTGGGCTTTTATTCTCAAAAGGCCTCATCCAATTAATATCTCTCGGGTTTCCTAACCAATATGGGACATTCTCAACACTCCCTCTCAAGTCTAACTGGGCATACCCTGATGAGACTTGACAACATGTGGGCCTAATTTCTAGACCCTAACCAAACCCCACCTCTGGAGCCCCACCTCTATGGTGCACAATACCTACGGGGGCCTACATCGGTTAACCTCGCTCTGATACCATGTAGAATTTCTGGACACCACACACATTGGATGATATTGTTAGCTTTGGGCCGAACCCCACACGGATTTGTTCTTGGGCTCTTATTCCCAAAAGGCCTCATCCAATTAATGTGGTGTCATTCTATTTAAACCCTTCTCTCTTGGGTTTTCTAACCAATGTGGGACATTCTCAACAAGAGCTATTTATTGAATTGTCATACTTGATGCACTCTCTTTTTAACATGTTTATGCATTATGTTATTGATCCGAGAGCCAGGATCTGAGTTTGGTTTGCTGACATTTCCGTCAACCTCTTATGTGTGTACTATTATATTCTTCTGGTTCAGTGTAACAGACAACTAGCATCTTAATAACTGCCTTAATTTCTTCTCCAGTGTGCAATAGTCAACTAGAACATTAGTTAATCAAATGTGTCTTAAGGTCTCTGCACTTAAACTGTCAGTGTGAGAGTTGGTTTAAATTGATCCTCTCCAATGTAAACCTGCAGTCAACAGGACAGATATTCCGCAGCTTGGTTGCTATATAATATTCTGACACCATAAAGAATATGTTTCTTTCGATTATTTTGGATAGGATTTTATTGCTGGCTTCAAACTGATCATCATTCTTCATAAACTTTGAAAACACTTGGAAGAGAGAGAGGGAGTGAAGTATCTATGTTGTACTATTTATGGAGGTTGTTTGAATTAATCTTTTGAATTCGCAGAGAGTAGGAGTTTGCAATCCAGTTATGCTGCTAGATGAGATTGACAAAACTGGTTCCGATGTTCGAGGAGATCCTGCTTCAGCTCTCCTTGAGGTCCTTGATCCTGAACAGAACAAAACTTTTAATGATCAGTATCCTTCCACGACCTCTTTTTGGTCATTTATGATGATATTCCTAACCGCCTTCGTTTTCCCATAAATTCATTCTACTTGTGTTCTCATTATGTTTGCCTTCTTAAACAGATGCATGAGAACATTTTCTGATGAAACTGTACGATATGATGCATAATACATAATTTCATTTACAACATTCATAATGGTTGGAATCGAACCCTTTCAAACCATGAAAAGTCTTTTTCTAAATCCACTTTTCTTTTTTTTTGCTTCTCTTCATCTCCCTTTTGTTGGTTTCCTCTTGCTAGACTAGGCATATGGTTGGGTGGTTAGTTATGAGTTTGAGACAGATCATATTTTTTTAAGATAAGGAGACAGGATCATATTACATTGTCTTTGAGAGATTCTAGTCCTTCACTTCTTGGACCTTATGTAATCTACAAAACATTGATAAGGCAACATATAAATAGTCACACAATCTTCTGCAGAACATAGTCGGATGTGTCCTTAACTAATTCTTTTAGCTATTTGAATGTGCCGTTTGACCTTTCAAAGGTCATTTTTGTGGCTACTGCAAATCGGGTACAGCCCATTCCTCCAGCACTCTTAGACAGGATGGAGGTCATTGAACTGCCAGGATATACACCTGAAGAGAAATTAAGAATCGCCATCCGGCATTTAATCCCGCGAGTTCTTGACCAGCATGGACTCAGCTTTGATTTCCTCCAAGTTCCTGAGGTATTCAAGTTATCCCATATTTGGTGCATTACAATTTGCTAATAAAACTAGATCTGTGGCTTGTACTGCATGAGAAACTCATGCTTGTACTGACTGATTTGTAGTAAAACGCTGCATTATACACTTAACTATGGTAGCAAGCAATATGGCTGAAATAAAAAATATTGTTTTTACCTGTTCATTGTTTTATACCGTGTTATAATATATTATATAACCGTGTATTTATCTTGGTTATTACTCTTTGGTTGAAGTGGGAGATATGGCTTTCATATTTCCTTCCTTAAATTCCATCATCTCTATTATTGGACTTGGCTTATCACATTGCAGCCTTTGTTATATTGTCATCATCCTTTTTTGTCCACCATTAAGGTCCAGAATATGCTCATCGCTGATCTCTTTGTTCTGTAATTACTCACTTCGTTATGTATGGAAAGATGTTTCATACTGAATTTCTTGTTTTTGTGGTAGGATATGGTAAAACTCATCACTCAAAGGTACACTAGAGAAGCTGGTGTGCGTAATCTGGAGAGAAACTTGGCTGCCTTAGCTCGTGCTGCAGCTGTCAGAGTCGCAGAGCAAGTTCATTCTGTGCCACTAAGCAAAGATGTTCAGCGACTTGCTTCACCCTTGTTGGATACTAGACTTGGTGATGAGGAGGCTGAAGTGGAAATGGAAGTGATACCAATTGGTGCAAACACCCATGACATATCAAATGCTCTTAGGGTCACCTCACCTTTCATTATTGATGAAGCTATATTGGAGAAAGTGCTTGGAGTAAGTTGTACTATGCATTGTGGAAATAATTCATCTAAGAAGCCTGCTTGCCTCATTCCTGTGCTTGTTTATCTGCCGTTCTTGCAATCATCTATGAAAAGGTGACATTTCTGTATGAACTAAATGACAGCCCCCGAGATATGATGATAGAGAAACTGCTGACAGAGTTGCTACTGCTGGCGTATCTGTTGGATTAGTATGGACAGCCTTCGGTGGTGAGGTTCAGTTTGTTGAGGCTACTGCAATGGTTGGCAAAGGTGATTTGCATCTCACAGGCCAACTTGGGGATGTTATTAAGGAATCAGCACAGATTGCTTTAACATGGGTAATCATTCTCGTTTGTTTATATTACAAATATATTTCTTTAGAGGATTAAATATTGTGGAAATTGGGAATGAGGTTGGTTCAGATTCTTACAGGATTTGCAGTTTTTGATAAAAGACTGCTTATGACTAGTTTTCTGGTATCTTCATGCTCAGTGCAAAGGTCATTTAAAGGTTAAATCAGGAGTTTCTCATTACGCAAGTGTGTATGAGAGAAAGAGGAATCACTAGAGGTCTTGCAGTCTTGGTGCAGCTTTTCACTTACCATTCTTTTTTGGGAATATGCTGTGGCATAGTGCAGTTGGCTCAACTCTTCTATTCACAACCATTCTCTTTGCAAGTTCTTTGTTGTTGATCAAAATCTAATTCCTATGGTTCCCTTGGTTTTAGGAAACTGTAAAATGGGTAAACATCCAAATACTTGAGCTACTATAGAGATGAGCTATCTGAGATGAAAGCTGCATTCATTGGGGCTATGCTGCATATGTTAACGGTCTGATCTTTGTATTGTCAAATTAGGTGAGAGCAAGAGCTACAGAACTGAAATTGGTCACTGCTGAAGCAAGCAATCTGCTGGAAGGCCGTGATGTTCACATACACTTTCCTGCTGGTGCAGTACCAAAGGATGGGCCATCAGCTGGTGTGACTCTCGTTACCTCACTAGTTTCTCTATTCAGTCAGAGACGAGTTAGAGCTGATACAGCAATGACTGGAGAGATGACTTTAAGGGGTTTAGTTTTACCTGTTGGGGGCATCAAGGATAAGGTACGATTGAGTCAACGACTTCTTACTTTGTAGTTCCATCCATTTATATTATAAAAAAATAATAATTGTGATTAAAACATGAATATAATCTAATAGTAAAAAGGTGTCTATTGCATTATTAAATGGTTGGAAAATACTTTGGTGGTATGTATTGACTGCTTAATTGGTAGTAATCATAAATGAATCGACTTAGTTCTTTTATTTTGTTAGAGTGACACATGTCCAGTCCGTGTAATCTACAATAGTTTAAAGCGCTGTACAGGTCTTAGCAGCCCATCGCTATGGAATTAAGAGAGTTATTCTGCCAGAAAGAAACTCCAAGGACTTGGTCGAGGTGCCCTCTGCAGTTCTCTCTAACCTGGAGGTAATTTTGACTGCTGCATTTCATATTCTTTGGCATCCATTTTGCAGCACCAAATTTACTAGTTAGAAAATCCTCAAAACAGATCATTTATGCAAAGAGAATGGAGGATGTGCTGGACCAGGCTTTTGAGGGTGGTTGTCCTTGGCGACAACATTCTAAATTATGACAACCGCAGTCGTCTAACAAGCATGTACTAACTCTGGACTCTATATTTTCGAGAGGTTGATCATCGCTTCGCCCTTCCAGCCTATCGCTTGATATGCTTTTGAAGTCTAATTGGCAAATGATCGATCCATGCAGGAAAACGATTCCCTGGATGGATTTCATGATTAATGCTATGATACGTACACTTTCCACTTCAGCAGGATGTGCACAGGAAAGCTTACTTTCCCACTTCTCCTACTCCTACTCCCCGTCTTTTGATATTTATACGAGTTACTTGTGATCTCACTATATGGGAGCACTTTATCTCCTCTATGTCCATATCATCTCATGGCACATGACAAGACTTGTCGGAATATCTGCTCAACTGATACTGCATGGAGATTGATTGTAACATGTTTGGTGTAACACGCTTGTTGTACACTAAGAGCTTAGAGGAAGTAACTTATGTGTGTCCACAGCTTACATTCGTCTCACTCTCTCTGTGTCTGTATCTATCTGGTTATGAAAATACGATTCATTTTTTTACCGTATTTTTCTTCGCTTTTCTATTACATAGATTATCTCTTTCTTTTGTTTGACAAATTAAAACTTTCATTTCGAAAAAAGTGTGGTTTTCACAGTGTGCGTCTGTAAATCTCTCCCTACCCTGTTCACTGTATACAGATTGTCGGTTCCTATTTCGTGGCCAAAATTTAAGCTTGCATTTTATTTAGGGGTGAGTGAAATGAAAAATGATATAGCGCAAGACAAAAGAGCTCAAGATAGTGCAAGACAGAATCGATTTCACTATTATACCCTCGTGTTGAACATTGACACACAACATGGGATATAATTGTTCATTTTGTGTTGTCTTGCGGTGTCTTGCGCTGCTTTTGTCTTGCACTATATCATTTTTCGAGTGAAATCAGGTAATTTTTCAATTATTTTGAAGAGGCGTAAGTTTTTTTTTGTGTGTGGGGTGGAGTGGGGCAAAATTTTAAGAAAACACTCGAATGAATTAAAAAAAATATCTAAAAGTTCATTAAATATAATAATAAATACATATTTTGAAAATAAAATGGCGATAGGCTACGGCCCCCACCATTTGGGGTCCCTTCGCCCATGATTATGTCCCCAGCATATGTAATTAATTCACAATTGGCCGTTTCTTTGACTTCAATTGATAATTACAGATTGCGTATTGACCTTATGCGGGTGTGGGTGCGTTTGGTAGAGGATTAAGTCCTGGCTAATACTATGTGACAACATTTAGGCCCCGTTTACTAAACAGAATTATGCGTCATTATGATAGAATTAGAGTGTAATTCTATATTTACTATACACACAGTAAATAAAGCGGGCCAGATAATTCAATTCCATGACCTGCGAGATTTTTAAAAAATCATGGAATTAGACACCCAAAACTAATTCCACCAAACAGGTGGAATTAATTTGGGTTTGACCTATCCTAACATTTTATAGGCTATTTTGCCCAGAGAGAAATTAAACGCCGCGTCACTTCTCTTTCTCAATCTCACCTCCCCGACGAAGGCTGCTTTCTCATTCTCAATCGCCACCTTCTGATCGGCAAAAGAACAGAGCAAACTTCAGTGTCTCTCCATCATCTTTCATCACATCAATCACTATATTATTTATCTCTCTATCTCCACCTCATTGTGCGTGTGCGTGTTGCATTGTGTAACTGTCTCTGTCTACTCCTGCAAATTTTTTTTTTACCAAAATAACTTCTCTGTTCTTCCGAACACACATGTCAGTTGGAGCAGTTTTATGTAATGGAAAAGGCATACACAAACAAACCATTATCAGTAAAAACTATTCTGATCCGCTGTGTGGGTATTGTTCCTTTGACCTGACGAATTGAAGGGGATAAGAAGGAAGAAAAAATTGACGAGTTGGAGGAGGAGAAGCAGAGATTTGGCTCCAATACGATTCTACTGTACGGTTTGTTGAAGTTCATTAGTACACATTTTCATTGGATCTGGGGTGTTCGACGAAATGATAGGAAGAATATTTTTTTTTCAATTTGAGTTATTGGTTGGAAAGGATAAGTACATTTTAGGCCTTTGTCTTTACTGAGAATTTGTTATTGATTTTCTACGAAAAATTGCAGTTTTCACGTCGAGGAGTTGCTGATTCGTACGTCTCTTCTGTTTGGTGGTTGAGTCAATACAAGTCCGACAATGATCAATGTGATGAACTCACCACCCCGACGAACGCCGCCTTCTCTTTCTCAATCTC
>JAOWBN010000017.1:245389-262271 GCA_028565015.1 Pinguicula moranensis | reverse complement strand
GCACGAATCGCACGACAGGGGCAAAATGACCGTTTTGCCCCTGTGTTAGAAGGGATGTTGTGTTTAACATGAGGGCAAAAACGTCCACTTTTTCGTGCTCTGTATTATTTTCGATTGGGACCAGGCATTGGGAAACTGTACAAGATTGTATCACAGTTATCCTAGAGAAATATAATATGTCAATATGTTTGCTGAGTTATCTTTGCAGAACTAATGTTGACTTAATGTGATAGTTTGGTTTATTGCCACTACAATTTTCTTCCAAGATGATGGAAATGAAGTCCACGCCTCGCCAAGCCAAACTACTGTACTATAATTTTGCACTAACAAAATAGCTTAATAGGCATGGCAATTTTTTTATTGCAAAAGAGAGATTTATCATTGATAAAAAAAAAATTACTTTTGTGATAATAATAAACTAAATCAAAATAATTTTGTTAAATTTTAGTGTTTTAATTAATGAAGTTATTGGAATCTATTCGCCAATGCATCTTGGGTCGCAACGAAAATATCCTCTTTGTATAATTATAAAGGGTAAGCCTACGTACATCTGACCCCAGTTTGCAACATGATTAAGGGGGTGTTTGCAAGTTCTTGTGCTTATGCAGAAGTAACTTTTTAAAAAATCTTTCGAAAAAAGAAGCTTTTATGGAGAAGTTAGAATGTGTTTATAAAATTTGCTTTACTACAACAAAAAGTCACAAAATATATTATTTGCCCATTATTATTTTAAATGCCACTTTTCTTCACTTATAAATGACAAATGATAAAAGTATTCTCGAATTAAGTTTTTTTGGAAATATTGAATTATTTATGAGGTTAGAAATATCTAAAATTTAAATTTTCTAATAATTACACAATTATCACCGTCAAAAGTACTCCAAAAGCTACATCATACATGTTTCTAACTTCTCTACCGTCAAAAGGTAAAAGCCAAATATCAAAAGTCAAAATTGCAAATACTCTAAATAGACTTTTTCACCGTTAAAAGCTAAAAGTTGTTTAACGCCCATTGGGTAGATTATAATTGTAATTGTTAATATAATAGGCATCCTAACTTGTACTTGCAACTGCTGTGATTTTTAATAAAATAAGATGACAAAGGTTTAGGATGTCGTTAAATTAAGTTAATTAAATTTTTGGTCCCCTGTTTGCCCCCTGTCTAAATCTGGACCCCGGGCTAGGGCTAGGGCTAGGGGCTAGGGACCTGGACCCGGGGGATGCCCAGGGAACCCAGGGCCAGGCCCCTGCCCCGGGTCCGCCCTTATTCCACCATACACCAATCGCAGGTCCAAATAGGCAATTTTTCAGAAGACTTGTGGAACTATGTGAATTTCGAGAGAAACTAGAGCAGAAATTCTTCCCGTACGCCTTATTCACACTAAAAAAAATCAACTTGTTTGGATTGGAGGCCATTGATGAAGATTGAAGACTAGTTTTTTTTTTCTTTATTTCCTTCTCTATTTTAATCCGTGTCCTGTCTCACGATCTCTTACTCTTGCCTGATCAGAAAAGAAAATGATCAGAGGAAGAGGTGACTTTGACGGAGATTCAAATTTCAGATCCTTGTAAAGGCTACCCATTTCCGTTTCTGAGCTATGTGACAATGGAAATGGGAAAGTTTCTATCTTTATATGCTGCGGCTTTGGTGGTCGCTAGTCTTTCAATAAGCGGCGGCGGAATGGCCCAGGAATCAGGCAATGGGGCAGTGGCGGGGGTTCCGCCGTACAGAATCCACACGCTGTTCTCGGTGGAATGTCAAGATTACTTTGATTGGCAAACGGTGGGTTTCATGCACAGCTTTCGTAAGGCCCGGCAACCCGGTCCGGTGACGCGTCTTCTCAGTTGTACCGAGGAGGAGAGGAAGGGCTATAAAGGCACGGACTTGGCGCCAACATTTGAGGTGCCTTCGATGAGTAGGCACCCCAGGACTGGTGATTGGTGAGTGTAAATGTAAAATTTCTATCCGACGAATATACAAACATTTGCGTTGTAAGAACCGCATCGTTTAAGTTGGGAAATAATTGGTAATTTTTACGCATCACCCTGCATGGCCAGCCTTGTTGTATTTGTGCTGATTATTTCAAGAGGGTTATTGGCATTGAGGTTAGAGTTTGTATGCATTCAAGAGATTACGGAGCTATCCTTGCCACTTTTGGAAGAGGTCGAGAGCTTTAGTTTTTATCTCTTGATCTGTGTTTGTTTTGTTTGTTTGCGGTCCTTTTAATTCTTCTTGTTTCTAGATGCAGAAGTGACCTATCATTTCTGCCCATTTCGCTTATTTGCTGCTTGAATAAATGCTTGCTGCTTCAGTTATTACCTTGTTAAACTATGCAAACCTTAACATGACATTTTTTGGATTATTGAACATGCAACCTTCTGGAGTCCTGGAATTTCTGAATTTTTTGTTTTAACTAGTTCTTTAAGTACTGTTCTGATAATGCCAATTTGGAAATTCAAATGACAAGTTCTTTTCTTGTACATTTTTTCCGTGGCAGGTACCCGGCAATTAATAAACCTGCTGGTGTAGTTCACTGGCTTAAACATAGCAAAGACGCACAGGATGTTGATTGGGTAGTTATACTCGATGCCGATATGATCATAAGAGGCCCAATCTTACCATGGGAGCTTGGAGCAGAGAAAGGCAGGCCTGTTGCAGCACATTATGGGTACAATTCAATCATTGATAAATATGAGCCTTTTGTGAATAATCCATTGGTCTTTTGTTTTATGTGTTTAGGTTTGATGTTGAGCACGGTCGTTTTAGAATAGATCCTGGCATTTTTTTGTTTTGTTGGGTAACACGGGCTCCAGCATGTTGTGATGATTATGGTTTCCCTCCACCGAAAGTGAGGCATTGATATATAATTATGAATTTTCATCTATAAAAGAAAAGGTCAGTGATGGGTAAGAATGTGAGTATCAAGAAATTGCGAGCATGCCATCATCTGCTTTAACTCATTCGGTTTTCAGATCATTGATCTCTTATCTTTTAAAAATGTTGCCCCTAAATAGTGGCAAAGCACGTCTAAATGGAGAGTTAACCAGTCATGTCTTTTCTTACTTCACAATATTGCTCTTCTCTGTAATGAATCACTTAAGCTTACTGAAATCAGTTGAGAAAATTCACGTGAACATGTGCATTTCTTGCAGGTATCTGGTTGGATGTGATAACATTCTTGCTAAACTGCACACAAAGCATCCTGAGCTATGTGACAAGGTTGGTGGACTTTTAGCAATGCATATCGACGATCTTCGAGCATTGGCACCCAAATGGCTATCAAAAACTGAAAAAGTCCGAGAAGATAGAGCTCATTGGACAACTAATTACACTGGTGATATTTATAATTCTGGATGGATCAGTGAGATGTATGGATATTCATTTGGTGCTGCAGAGGTAACTTTTTTCTCTATGTATTTTGTTCAACTCTTCATGTTTCCTATGAATTACAATATTGGAACCCGTGACTTCATCATTTCATATGCTTATAGTCTCTTATTATTTCTTTTTTGTTATAGTTCTATATGCGTGTATACATAAGTTTATTTCTGCCTCTCTCAGGTGGGGCTTCGCCACAAGATAAATGAAAACTTGATGATTTATCCAGGGTATGTTCCTCTAGAAGGTGTTGAGCCCGTTCTTCTGCACTATGGCTTGCCTTTTACTGTTGGTAATTGGTCATTCGACAAATTACATCATCAGGAGGACAATATAGTTTATGATTGTGGGCGGCTCTTTCCTGAACCTCCTTATCCTCGAGAGGTAAGCTGATGTTTTGCATATCAAGCTGCATCAGTTCGTTTACACTTCGAAAGTTGTTCAAAATATTTTCGCACTTTTTCTCTTATGTTATGGAAATGGAAAGTGACTCAAACAAAAGACGGGGGCTATATTTGAATCTAGAATGTATAAACACACTGAATGAGGGTCTGTTGCTGCATCATGCTTCACATGGCTGCCCCAAACCAAAGTGGTCAAAATACTTGAGTTTCTTGAGGAGCAAAACCTTTGCGGAATTAACGAAACCTAAACAGTTAACACAAAAAAGCTGGCATATGCTGGAGGTTAATCTACAGAAGCAAGATGTTGACGAGCCAGAAAAACCTCGTCCAAAAGTCCATACCATTTTCTCGACAGAATGCTCCACATACTTTGACTGTTGGGCTTGTTCACAGCTTCCACCAAAGTGGGCAGCCAGGGGGAATCACAAGGCTTCTGAGCTGTACGGAAGAAGACCTGAAGCAATACAAAGGGCATGATCTAGCTCCCACCCATTATGTTCCGTCCATGAGCCGACATCCATTAACAGGAGATTGGTAATGCAACTTTTAAAAATCTGTTTTTGTGCTCCGCACAAGGAGCATCTTAGCCACTTTGACCAATTTGCAAGTTATCAGTTATGTGTTTCGCTTACTTTCATTGCTAAAATTTTCTTGAGAAAATTTCCTTGATTGTCTCTTTTATCTTATTGACCCAGCTCCTACATTCAAAAGCTGATAACTTGTTGACTATTTGTTGATGCCACATTTCAGGTATCCAGCAATTAACAAACCAGCGGCTGTCGTGCATTGGCTTAACCATGTAAAAACTGATACCGAATACATAGTGATCCTGGATGCTGACATGATAATGAGAGGGACAATCACACCATGGGAATTCAATGCTGGTGCTGCCAAGGGTCAACCTGTTTCTACCCCTTACGAGTAAGATCTCATCTTTGTGGTATTGAAAAGACGTGCATGGAATGGATCCATTTCTTCAAATTATATTTATGTGGCAAGGGTGCTTGAGTTTTCTTTGTACTTTACTAGCTACCTTATTGGCTGCGACAATGAACTTGCTAAGATCCATACCCGCCATCCTGAAGCATGTGACAAGGTTGGAGGTGTGATCATAATGCATATAAGCGATCTTAAAAAATTTGCTTTGCTTTGGCTGCAAAAAACTGAGGAAGTCCGAGCGGATGTGTCACATTGGTCCAGAAATATAACTGGAGATATTTATGAATCAGGTTGGATCAGTGAGATGTATGGCTACTCTTTTGGTGCAGCAGAGGTACACTTTACCGTTCATCCCTATCTATTCAACAAGCACCATCTGATTATAAAATGCAATATGTTGACTGTAAAACTTACAGCATATTATATTTCTCCATGCAGTTGAACTTGAGACACATCATAAGCAATGAGATATTGATATACCCAGGATATGTTCCTGTACCTGGTGTCAACTATAGAGTATTCCACTATGGCTTGGAATTCAGGGTTGGAAATTGGAGTTTTGATAAAGCTAAGTGGAGACGCATGGATGTGGTTAACAAATGTTGGGCCAAATTCCCAGACCCACCGGACCCATCAACCATTGATAGGTCTAATGAGGATTTTCTCCAGCGTGACTTACTTAGCATAGAGTGTGCAAATTCTTTGAACGAGGCTCTAAAACGTCACCATGATAGAAATAAGTGCCCTGACCCCAATTCTTTGGCCACCCCAACTCGAGAGACACCTGATCCTTCTTTGCCCTCACAGAAGCATGAGGCAACACGTGAAGTAGTAACCTCAAGGAAGTTTGGAAAAATTGAGGAAGTCATTGCTTCTGACCGTAGTTCAGATGTGAAAACTGACTCTCAAGAATTATCTCCACCAGCTGTGACAAATCAAACTTTCAGTTCAATGAGACTTTGGATAATTGGAATGTTGGCTTTCTCAGTCTGTGGTTTCGCAGCAGTGATGTGGCTAATGAATTCAAGCCAAAGAGGACATAGAAAAAGGCTTAAAACTTTGAAGACCAAAAGAAGAAGCTACTCATCCGGATTTTGGGACCGTAGTTCTGAGATATCATGAGGACCGGGCTAGTTTCTCAGAGCCTGATATATAAACTGTGTTCTTCCCACTGCACCGAATAGATTAATGCTCGAATCGAGTACACCGTATACCATGTTTTTGCAGCAAAGTACTGAAAGACTTGTCTTCCCGTGAAGCTTGAAGTCTCTAACGTTGTAACTTATGATGTAGGATTGTTGTATGTCTAACTGAGTTACTGTTTGCATTTTTTGATCTTAAACTACAGGCAGATATGGAATAGAATTGTCAAAGGAGATGATTGCATTGAAAGCAATGGCATTCCATAATGAAAAGCTCTGAAATGGCTTGGACTTTTACCCCCCTTTGATCCCAAATTTGTATTGTTTGCTTAAGATAATTGGTCTCAAATTTCAAAGTTGTCTTTGTACAACGACGCAGCAACTAAAGGTTGGTTGTTCATCCTTGGGACAACCAATCTTCCTCCGCAATTTCTGCATCTTACAGCAATACCTTCTTTTTTATTTGGTAATCGAGGTATCCGGAATTTGAATGATCACCGGCTATTCCTCGGGGTACACATCCGGTGCTTCCCAGCTGTGAACCAAGTAAGTTGTGGGTCTTACGACCCGAGAACGTGGCCCCAAGTCTTGCGTTACCAATAATCGATCGCTGTATTTTTATGCATACCCTCATATTCTAGTCATTTTACCATTGAGACAACCTTGGGTTTACAGCAATACCTTTTATTACAAGCAAAACAAAGAAGATTGGTATGTTCAAACCATGGAAAAAGGACTGCTCAATCTAACTTGAATTTCCAAATTCAACTAAAACCCCATCTGGATCCTAATTTCAGAATTTAAAACCAGAAAAAAAAATAGTGGTTGCCATAACTGGATCATCAAGCTAGTTGGGAAAAATTGACCGGTTTGGGGACCATGTAAGGCTGAAAAGGAAGAGTAATCAAGCAATTCGTGGCAAAACTGTCAGTATAGTAACATATAAGCCTATCCTTTCTGCTCACAAGTCACAACGGCTGCTGCTTTATTTGAATTTCAAATTTAAGCCCTGAGGACAAAGAATCCACGTAACATAACCCATCAGAAAAGGACAAAAATAAACTGAAAAGCAATCTGACCAGAATGAAGACCTGAGATTTTCTTTTTGGGGGGTTCAAGATTTTGTTGTTTCATCTTGTCCTAAGGTTCTCTCTCTCCTGTGATTGATCCGAAAGAAGGGTGTTTTTCCTCTGCATTTAGCGAGGACTCTGCTGTAGAATGGGAGACAACTCTTGTCTCATTCATGGTTTTTCATATGCGTCTGCTATACCCAATGATTCCAAACAGGTAATGGGATACAAAAGAAACGAAACCCTTCTACAATTCTCTCTAGTTCTACATGAATGCTTGTTCACCTTTTCATCCTGAACTAGTTTCCGTGATCATGCAATCAAGACTAGTTTCTCCCAACCCAGAAAGCTCGCTACTTGAAAATTGTTGTCCGTAAAACAATGGAAGTTACATAACTGCCGTATGCTCTTTTTTTTATAGGTATAACTGCTCTGTGCTTAGGTTGGTTCTTTTTCTTTTGTCATCAATTGAACGCTTTCTTCCTCTTCTTCTTTCCTTTTTGTTTTCTGAGACGTGGGAAGTTGTTAAAACAAGATTTTTTGGTAAAAATTCAAAAAAAAAAGGTCTTTGGTAAAAATTCAGGGATTGGCACTTGATTTCTTAGAGGATTTTCATGTTTTTTTTATATGTGATGTTTCAGGGAAACCCCATGCATGCTCTGGGGGAATCAATTTCTTTTGGAAGGTTTACGACCGAATCCTTGTCTTGGGACAGATGGTCCACATTTTCATCACACAAGAAATATGTGGAGGAGGCCGAGAGGTACGCGCAGCCAGGATCCGTTGCGCAGAAGAAGGCTTTTTTTGAGGCTCATTACAAGAGAATCGCGGCTCAAAGGGCTGCCGCTTTGCTTGAGCAGGAAGACGGTAGTAAAAATGCAGCCGTCGGAATTTCAGATAGGGATGATTGTAGTGAGAAAACAGATATCATGAACACTCATTCAGAAGTAGATATCAAAATATCGGATGTCAAGATTCAGGATGCAAAAGATGATGATTTTGTGGACTCTGATGAGCATCTTGAAAATGGCTCGGCGGGAAGTACCATAACTTCAGCTAATGAGGATTTGATGGAGAATCCGGTGAAGGTAAATTCAATGAAAGAACTTGATGATATTGAAAGTCATGAAGGAGACTATGGTTCAGAGACTAGTGGAGTAATACTTATGGAGAGGCCCTTGCTAAAGGTGAAATCTTGCATTTTTTTTCACTTTAGTTGTCCCCAAATTGTGCTTAAAATGTTGCTGCGTTTGATGTAGCAGAACCGTGGGGATATCCCATCTGTAACAAGCAAGAAAAAACCAGGTCTTTCTTCATTGAAGACGTCGATTAGCAAACAACGGAAAGTTCCACCAACACCTGCCAAGCAAGTTACTCCTCGTGTCAACAACGAAAATAATACCACCACAATCTCAGGAAAGCCAATTATGGTACTGATGGAGAAAAGGAGATCAGCTGTTAAGTCTTTATGGTCAGTAATGAATGTAGGTAATGTCAAGGAACCTGATAAAGAGCCCATATCCACCACCGCCGCCGCCACCACGAAAAACGGAAGCTCGGCCTTTCCTTACATTCATTCCAAGGAGCCTAAATTTTACGCTGCCAGTCCTTTCAGGACTCCAATGACTGTGATGATCGACAATCTACTTGTTTAATGGTTTCTGTTTACAGTAGTATATCACTGAAAATATATGCAAATAGCTGATGCTCATCCTACTGTCGTTTATAGGCAGCTTCTAAGTGTGTTGTCACTTCGCCTGCAGCTACCCCTCGATCTGCGAACCGGAGGTCTGTAGTAATACTTTTATTAAGTACTTGTGTGGTGGTGTTGCTTGCAAATGACAGTTATTAAAGTGATTCTTGGCCTTGTGCAGGATGAAAACACCAAAAATTAATCCCTCAGGAAGCAAAAGTGCTGGCCCAAAATGGCACATCTTGTCTGCAGTGTAAGTCGTATTGGTTTGTCATCATACATGATTTATGAGTGGAGAGAATCAAAATTATTAGCAAAATAAGGCTCTGAGATTCCATAAGCCGGGATAGCTTCCTCCATTGAACTCTACCGCCCCATATTATGTTCAGCCAAGCAACATATGGATGATTGCTCAACTCGATAATGTTCCTTTAGAATGAATTAATGGTGTCAACCTGTTCTTCTGGTTTTAAGGAGTTTGAGTTTCTTACTTTTATCTGTGTTATTTCAGTTGTTCCAAGTCATTCACAGCCTGTCGAAATAGACTACAGAATCCAACTTTATCTACTCCGTTTGTCCTGAGAACAGAAGAAAGAGCTGCAAGAAGAAAACAGGCAAGAAAATGCAGTTGATGTTCTCTTTCAAACTAACAGTCCTAGTATATCCTGAGTTTTAGTTAGCTGATATTATGACGTGACTCTGATAGAAACTCGAGAACAAATTTGATGCCAGTGACATGCAGGTTCAAAAGACATTGAAGGTTAAGTAATTGGAGATCAACTTCTTCTCTTGTTTCTATATGCTGAAACCATTACCTCTTGCGGAAGTCTCATTATGTAAAAATATTTTGACTGTGTTGCAGGAGAAGGCAGGAAATGAATTCAGAAAATTGGGTTGTTGCTTCAAAGCTACTCCATTACCTGATTTTTACAAGGAAACACTAATCCAAAAAAATCAGGTGAAGAAGGTAAGCTAATAAAACTCTTTAACAGATGAATTTGGGATGCAAGGAACTTCTTGTTTATGGCCTCAAAATGATGCTATCCACTAGTTTAAGATCTTTTTGTTATGATTTATATTCAAGTTCCGCCTTCCATTACACAGTCTGCAACGCTGGGAAGAACCACTCAAGGCACTGTCTCGGTGCCACCTACGCCTCCAAAATACACAGCCAAAAAAGATGCTTCCAAGAATTTGTTGAGAAAGAAACTTCACAATCCAAGCCAGTTACGTAGAAACCCATTGCTTGATAAGAACACATGAGAGCGAATCTCTTGACTGCTTAGCAATGAAACAGTTTTCTCTTCCACTGGTAGCAAGATGATATCAGTTGAGTTGATCGTTGCATAGGGTGATATGCTTTACATGTATAAAATGTCCACTGTTTTGTTTACCTTCCAAATGATTTTAACCCTGGATGCAAATGTGTATATTATTATATCCTCATGAATCCTGTTGCTTGATTATGCACAAAGTAAAAATGCTAATTTTATGGAAATATCGAATAACCTGAGAGACGAGATGCTGGTTGTAACTTCTTGAAAGCACATCTTGTGCCATTTAATGAAGTATTTTTACCGATCAAAACAAGAAACTGAAAATGCTCCCTGCTTGTAGTAAAATAAAGCTTGTATGGATAAACAGTTTCAGATTTCAAGAATAGACTACAAGTCTACAACATCTCAAGTAATTTCCAAAACATGTACAGCAAATACTTTTAAGCTCGTGCATCTCTCGACCACCGCTTTAAGATATATCGACTAGGAACTATCTTGATATTCATATAATCCAGTACTTTCAGTGCATGACTACACAAGATTCCTACAGACTGAAACTTCATACAGTTGCAAGCAACAGAATCATCCTCTGAACTATATAAAACTGTGTACTGGCGAACTTGACCGTACAGGCTTACTTTATATTCCACAGAGGGTGGAATCTCCATACATTGGTTGATCACAAAATTCAGACAATTTTCATATTCCTGGTGAAACATTTCGAAAATTATTGGCGTGTAAACCTCCCTTACCTCTTTCAGCATTATCACATCGCCCATCATTCTTGGCAGGTGCTGACCCATATCGTAATTAGCTTCCAACTCTTTGTAGCGCCAGTCGTTCACCAATCTCGCAAAGTGTTTGGCAAATTGAAGAGCATGTGATTCAGGCTTAAGGTACTTTTGCAAGCTGGTAATGGAATCCTCAGAGACTAATGTTGTTTCTATATCAGCCAAAAATGTATTGCCACTGTATGATAAAGCCCATCTCTCTCGCTCTTCAGATAGACTATGCAACCACTCATTTTCCCACAGGCTGTAGGTATCCAGCATGACTTTCCAAGTGTTCAGAAAATCTTCCTCATACGTATTGAAAAAACAATCAAATAAATCACGGGATAACGAGGCCGAAATGGCAACTTCTTGACTCAGACGTTTAACTGTGTTCTGGTATATTTGCCAGGTGCAGAACCTGTAATCTGTTCCGGGCATCACAGTGACAATTGCATTAGATATCACAGCACCTTTAGCAGTAAGAACAGTCTTGGGTTTTCTTCCGGACATGGTTTTTATAAATGTTTGGAACAGCCATTCGAAAGATCGAGCAGTATCATCATATAGTAACGCAGCACCAAAGGCAGCCATCTGCTTATGATTATTTGTTCCCAAAAACAGGACTAACGGACACCAATCTTTGCTTTGGTAGCAGGTCGTATCAAAGCAAACAACATCACCAAAATCTCCATAGTCCGCCAACATCTTCCCATCAGCCCAAAAGAAGTTACTCATTTTCCCTTCCACATCAAGTTGTACAGCATACACAAATGATGAATCTTTCATTTTCTTATTTATGAAATACTGGAGAATACTTTCTGTTTCTTCCTGATTTATGTTTCTACCACGTCTCGATGTAAGACTCATCTCACGATCAACAGGATCATAACCAACATCATCCTGATGTTCTACTCCAGCTAATAACAACTCGGTAAGTGTTTTCGGCTGTCCATTGCAACCCCCGGATACATTAGATTCTGCAACTTGACTGATAGACCTCTTCTGGGATCGAAGGGTGCGAACCTTGGATGCAAGCACAAGCTCATGATTGTGGCGTTCCTCAAAGTGGGTAGCACGATATCTACCATCAGCTTGCCGAGAAATGACTAATTGAGCCATGCACCCAACTCTTGTTTCCTTACGAGGTCTGCTCACCTTCAAACCTCTTTTATCTTTCTGCCTATAACCTTCTCTGTAACAAGTGTATCTTCTAGATGCTACAGCTCCATCTCTTTTACTCCTGTTGACATAGTCCTTCCGAACACTGAAACCTAATTTGCGTGCATACGTGTTGTAGAACTCATAAGCATGGACTTCTGAGTCAAACGCCATACCCAGCTTTGGTACCCCGTCTGGCACCGGGCTGGTAGCTAATTCCGCCTCGACAGCCTCAACAAAGGATATTCTCTTCTGAGATGGTAATAAATGAGCAGTGTATGGCGTCACAAACTCATGATTGTGCCGAGTTTCCAAATGGATGACGCGATATTTGCCATTAATTTGGCGGGTGATGGTCATATGTGCAAGGCAACCCGTTCTGGTTTCTTTCCTTGGTTTATTCCCATTCACATCACGCTTGGCAGACCCATAGCCTTGCCTGTGGCAGGTATACCTCCTTGATACCACCAAACCTGTAATCTTACTTCTATTCACAAAATCTTTCCGGATACTGAAACCTTCCATGAGAGCATATTTATTGTAGCACTTATAAGCATGGTCCTCAGATTCAAATTCCACCCCAAGTTTTGGCACTATGTACTCACGAGCTTCATCTTTATTAACTTCAACAGAATCTTCAGTAGCAGAAACTTGCTTATCATCACCATCTATTCCCTGCCGGCTGCTATAATAGATACTGGTACCATGATCAAAGCTTTCATGATTCGAGCTATCATTTTCAAACGTTGCTGGGCTCCCACAATCATCTTCGGCGTCCTTGCTTAGCCTGCCGTGATAAACTGATAAATCATTTTGGAAAGTAAGCTCATGCTCCCCATCCCCATCTCCATCACCACTTTTATCGTCTGATGAAGTATTAAGGCAGCTATACGTACTCTCACTATCCACATCCATACAGTGAGATTCATCTTCACGGTCACAGGCAACCTCAGCATTACAAGAAAAGCTTGGAGCCTCAGTTAATTGTCTTACTTCAGCATCCTCCTGTGGGGCAACATCCAGACCAGGGTCCATGGCCCTTCATTACAAGGAAGAACCCTGAAATAGGGTATTCACAATAACGCTATTAAGAGTAACAGATTATACCCTCAAAAAAATTCCGGATCACAGAACATGTCAGAAAATTCATCGAACTTGAAACTTTTGACGTATGTAATCCGTTAATCCAAAAAAAAAAAATCAGACAAGAAGCAAGGCAGCTCATTTTTCTGAGTAACAATTGAAAGACCAGATGCAAACTGAAAACAAAACAAACCATATGCCCCATGTTAGAAGTTCATATCCTTCACCAATTCTTACAATTTTCAATTATTGAATTTTGATTCTCATCCACCCCCATACTCGCTTAATTCAACAAAAAAGTTGTAAATGTAGAGGAACTGCATGATGAGGGAGCACCTAGTAGATGTTCAAAACGCACTCAACGGCTTCGTATCACCATCACCTCAGCCGATTCTGGAGAGAGAAGTTGCAGCGTCTCTGCTGTGACATTCGCTCCAATCTTATCCAGTGCAGAGCAAAAGATGGATTTTTAATAGCGACTTTGTGACAAAATGACAGCTGGTGAGTGTGAGACGCGCTTTGCATGTTTACATGTTTAATACTTGAACGGAGTTAACCAAACTGGGCCGCAACTGAGATTGGCTTTTGGTTTTTTATATTAAGCTACAAGGCCCATATCAAACAAACAATTGATCTCTTTACACCCTTAAATTACAATAAGTTGGAAGTACATATACAAAATACCTCTCGAATCTCGATCACCCTTAAATTTAAGTTGGAAGACATATACAATAGAAACATGACTTCAAACTTTTAAAATAATCAGAAAATTGTATAGAAGATGAAGGGAGTTGTTGGTGTGTTGTCACTATGTCACCAGCTTGACCATAAATTACAATAATATCATTAATATTTGTAGAATTATTGTGAATGATAACAATATGATGAAGACAAAAGATAATAAATATCTGAGAGATTACTTTTCTTTTCCAAAGAAAAATTCTACACTTGATCTCTTTACAATTTGCTCTCAATGTTTTGGTGTGTTCTTTCATCCTATGTTAGAGTCTTATTTATAGGAGATTGATGGGATGATGTGTTGGCTTCTCTTTGTCCCAAAAACTCATGCATCATCTTAAGTTGATACATCATATTGCATGCTAGATTCTCCATCCTTATGTTGACAAGTAGCATAACACTTGTCATGCTCAATCCATGCACATCCTTGTATTGACAAGTAGCATCACATTTGTCATGCTCAATCCATGCATATTCTTGTGTTGACAAATCATCAAAGATGCATGTAGATTTATTCCTTCTCAACACTCCCCCTTGAATATCTATCATGTCTCGTTAAAAACCTTATTATGAAAAAATCCAGTGGGAAAAAAAAAATTCTAGTGAAAGAAAAGAGTACATGATTTATTAGCTCCACTGTTGTACACATCCTTGAGTTTTCTCATTCCGATCCCTTTGACCAATTTTTCAAAAGTTGCAGTAGATAGTGATTTGGTGAACAAATCTGCTAGACTATCACTCGATCGAATTTGCGGGATATTGATGTCACCATTTTCTTGAAGTTCACGAGTAAAGAAAAATTTGGGTGATATATGTTTCGTTCTATCCCCTTTATTGCATTATCTTCATAAAAAATAGTGGGGATCTCCTTCTTGGTATTCAAGCCACACATTTCATAAATATATTGGATTATGTTACTTAACCAAATACATTCATAACTTGCTTCATGAATTGTAAGGATTTCTGTATGGTTGGAGGAAGTAGCGACTAATGTTTGTTTAACAGAGCGCCACGAAATAGCAGTACCTCCACAAGGAAATAGATATCTCGTTTGAGATCTAGCTTTGTGTGGATTTGATAAATATCCAGCATCAGCATAACCAATTAATTCTGTGTTAGATACACTGGGATAGTATAAACCCATATTCATTATTCCTCGAAGATATCAAAAAATGTGCTTGATTACATTACAATGTCTTCTAGTTGGAGAAGAACTATATCTTGCTAGTAAATCTACTGCAAATGATATATCATGTCGTGTGTTATTAGCAAGATACATTAGTGCTCCAATTGCACTAAGATATGGTACTTCCGGACCAAGAAGTTCTTCACCGTCGTCATGAGGGCGGAATTGATCATTTTTCACATCAAACGATCTTACCACCATTAGTGTACTCAATGGATGGGCTTCATCCATATAAAATCTTTTGAACACTTTCTCTAAATAATTAGATTGATGCGAAAAAATTCAATCTGCTAAGTACTCAATTTGAATACCTAGACACAATCTTGTTTTTCCAAGGTCTTTCATTTCAAATTCTTTCTTCAAACAAGTTACTGCCTTTAATAACTCTTCAGGAGTTCCAATAATATTTAAGTCATCTACATAGACAACAATGATGATAAGTTCTGATCCAAATCTCTTTATAAACACACGTGGACATATTGGATCATTTTTATAGTCTGCCTTTAATAGGTATGTGCTCAAACAATTGAACCACATACGTCCGAATTGTTTAAGTCCATATAGAGATTCATTTAGTTTGATCGAATAAATCTCTTGAAAGTTGAAACTTTGTGCTTCAGGCACTTTAAACCCTTCAGGAATTTTCATATAGATATCATTTTCTAGTAAGCCATATAAATAGATTGTCACTACATCCATCAGTCGCATCTTAAGTTTTTCATGAATTGCCAGACTTATCAAATAACGAAATGTGATTGCATCTATCACAGGAGAATAAGTCTCTTCATAATCAATGTCTGGTCTTTGGGTAAAACCTTGTGCGACAAGTTGTGCTTTATATCTTACGACTTTATTTTTCTCATTTATTTTCGCACAAACACCCATTTATATCCGACTGGTTTTATACCTTTTGCTATAGGGACTACTGGTCCAAAAACTTATCGTTTCTCTAAAGAACTGAGCTCTGAAGCAATTGCTTCTGTCCATTTTGGCCAATCATATCCGCGCCTACATTCTTCCACAAATGTAGGTTCAATATCCTCATTCTCTTTCATTATATCGCATGCGATAATATAAACAAAAATATCGTCGACGTTTGTTTCGTCTCGATTCCATCTTTTTTCCATCACGACATAATTTATGGAGATCTCCTCATTTTAGGTACCTGAATTTATTCATTTATGTCGTTTGCCTCTTCTGGAGTATTACGGTCTCTGCTGGAGATTTTATTTCCTCTTCTGGAATATTAAGGATCACTGCTGGAGATGTTATTTTCTCTTATCGACCATTTCTTTATGTTTGCTCATTTTCTTTTCCGAGGATTTTTATCTTTGGAACCGATCGGTCTTCCACGCTTCATGCGTGATTTATACTTATGTGCTGTAGAAATTTGTCCTTATGGGATATTAAGTTTAATTGGAGCATTTACAGCTAGTCTATAAGACTTGGTTACCGTCTTCAAGTCGGTAAGCGCATCTGGCATTTGCTAAATTTTGCAAATGAATAATCTTGTGAACTTTAAGTTCACATTGGCGGGAACGAGGATCAAAATATGATAGTGAAAATTCATGCCAGTATATATTCCTTTCCAACTGTTTATTTTCTCTCCATAATGTTGGAAAAATTGATTCATCAAAATGAAAATCAACAAATCTTGCTGTAAATGAATTTCCAGTTAATAGTTCTAAATATTTAATTATCGAGGGAGATTCATATCCAATATATATTCTCATCCTCCTTTGAGGACCCATCTTTGTGCGTTGTGGAAGAGCAATTGGTACAAATACCACACATTCGAATATTCTTTGATGGAAAATGTGTGGTTCTTGACCATAAACCATTTGTATTGGAAAGAAATTATTATAATTTGTTGGCCTGATACGAATAAGTGCTACTGCATGCCCCAAGCAGATACGGGGATTTTAGAATGCGTAAGTATTGGCCTTGCAATCAATTGGAGGCATTTAATAAATGATTCAGCCAAACCATTTTGTGTATGAACATGTGCAACATGATGTTCAATGGTTATCCCAATTGACA
>JAOWBN010000017.1:206621-217497 GCA_028565015.1 Pinguicula moranensis | reverse complement strand
TTGGGATTGTAGGGTCATGCAGAATTAACAAATGATCAAAAATAGATAGATAACAACTGCTGACAATTCCTGGTACACACCACACCTAATCAGAATTTTTTTGTCTCAGCTTTCAACCACTTGAACTAGTCTACCAAGAAAGAGGGCCGTGAAGAAAGAAACTATCACAGCAAGTAACTAAGCATGGCTTATAGAAGAGCAGCATCCTGTATTGAAAGTCCTGGCCGTGATCCTTTTCTTCCTCGGCCTCCAATCGCTCGTTTCGTACGAAGGTATTGTGGAGGTGGCGGAGGAGAGCATGGGGTGGCTGCTACTGGCCGTGACCCTAGTGTTGCTGTTTGCTGTCAGGTTGTTGTTGGGTTTCGACAGCCGGTCAGGGTGGCGCTACGCTGGACCAGGGCAGGTTAGGGGGACCAGGGCAGGTTAGGGTGGCTGGTGGCTGATGGTGGTGTCTCGCCGGGGTGGTGGTGGTGGCCGGGATGATCGTGTTGTTGCTTGTATTGGCACAGTATCGATCTGTTTTTCTTGACAGATGGTTTGCATGAGGTTTCAAAAAATGTTTAATCTCAAAATGAACAAACCAAACATATGAAAAAAAATCCTAGAGCAACAATAAATATTTATCAATAATTTTTCTTTGGCTAGAGCCTAGAAGTTTAACGAAACCTCATTAAACTTCAATAGAGGAAGCAAACAACCATTGTAGTAAGTACCAGGTAAGATCAGATAACTCAATGCTCAACAATCAAAGGAAAAAAAAAATGTAATCACCAGGTATTCCGGAAACAATCAAGCAAAACTCTTTAGCCTCATTGCAACTTAAAAGAATAAAAATACCCCAAAAAACAAAAATAAAAAATTGTTATGACTTGATGATACAGAGGTCAAAACAACATTATTCAGTGTAACTACGACTCTGCAGGTCTGTTTTCAGACAGAGGGAGTATGGGATGACATCATGTTTATGGAGGACACGAGAAGAGTACATCTGCTCCTGATATTAGCCGCAAGAAATACTTGTGCTGAAATATATACTTTTATAAGCCATTCGAGTTGGACTCAAAAATCATGTAGCGACCTTCTTGTAAGTCACAGAGTTCACTATAGTGGCAAATTCATTGCCCTGCAGCAGAACGAGGGGACGGGTGATGGGCATATAATCAGAGATATGAGATGGATAAACTGAAGAAACACCTACTTTCAAGTCTGGTTGCTTAAAGCTAGACATTTGGGGCATACCTTTAGCGAGGCACCACCCACAAGAAACCCATCAATATCTTCTTGTTTTGCAAGGTCACCAGAGTTGCCACCATTGACTGAACCTGCAGATTTGAAAATTTTTGAGGAACTGACTGATGGACAAAGGAGGACCACTTCAGGGACAATTAGGAGGATGGCGCCCGGGGCACACCCCTAACAACACTGGTCATGTAATATCATACCTCCATATATGATACGCGTTTTAGATGCAACTTCTGCTGATACATTTTTAGTCAACCAATCCCGAACTGCTACATGTACTTCCTGAGCCTGTTCTGGAGTGGCCACCTTACCGGTTCCAATAGCCCAAACAGGCTCATAGGCAATCACAATTTTGTCCCAACTTGGGACAGCATCTTCACAGAATTGAAGCAACAGGAATAAAGAATCATGAATCAGTGTATCATACACAATTTTCTGGTATAAATTAACTATACTGCTGGTGCTGAGGCAAAGGGTGGCTTCAGGTTTAGTAGGCATACCAGCATAAGCCTGCAGCTGCTGGAAACAAACTTCAAAAGTTTTCCCAGCTTCTCTTTCTTCTAGTAACTCTCCAATGCATGCTATGACATCTAGACCTTGGCTCAAGGCATAAGCAGCCTTCTTCCCTATAAACTACAGAAAGAATTTTTCTAATCAAGGCTTGAAATGTAGTAAATCACTAGAATTATGGGTTTAAAAAAAGGGAAAAACTTCAAGCTTTGCTTTTTATATCTCATGAAAATATCATTCAATGCCTCACTTGATCATCTTCTTTGATGATATGTCTCCTCTCAGAATGTCCTAAAATAACCCAGTTGGCACCAAGATCTTTCAATTGCTCGACACTGCACAAACAGAAGTTAGTCTATGTTATCATTCTCCAACAACACGGTCAAGAAAAACGTAATACTAATACTATGCTTGGATCTTATATCTCGGGGAAGAAAAAGCAGAGGGATAGATTTCGTAGTTTCAAGTGATATATTATGTTGCTTATGTCTTAGATATTCTGCTTTTGTTTCCGCTTTTTCTTCACAGCATTAAAAAATCAAACCCAAAAGAAAGATTTCAGTAAAAGAAACAGGCTATGCATGAACAAAAAAGCTACACAAGCCAATTATACGAAATCAATATAATGGAAGGGAATCAGAATATTCCTCTGACGTTACTAGATGCACGATAACCAGTCAAGCATTTAACTTGCCAACTAACCAAATTGAGAGCAATGAAGAACTTAAAATGCGGGATATAACTAGACAAAAAATCTAAGACTTGTTAAGCACAAAGGAAATGACTCAAAAGAAAAATGATTAAAAGTATCTGATCCCATTCATTTACATAGAGTATAGCAGGTGACTTTTGAGGTAGAACTGAAACTACATGCATAACAGCAGACCTGATTTCTCCAGTAAAAGCACCGCCCTTCCCGGTCCAACAATTCTGAGCAGCTATTTCAATCCGATCAGTTAGTGAGGTCTTTACTTGATCAATGTAGACAAAAGGAGGGGCCACGACAACATCTACAGCAGTTGAACGTTAAATATTAGAGCCAGGAGATATCAGAGACTGAACCTCCAAGAGAGATGCTCAGGTTAAAGATATGGTGCTATATTGTATAAAAGAACTCACCCACATCAGGTTCCAATGCTGCGCTGTTTAATTCAGAAACAAGCTTGCTGATGGAGTCTTTGGTCCCATTCTATGTATAATTATAGGAGTATGCCAAGAAAGCAATTGCAAACAAGCAAACCATAAATACCAGTGCCCCCTAAAACTTTCACCAAGCTAATCGATATTTCACTATAAATAAGTTGATGCATTGGCTAGCAATAAAACAAAGGGAGCCAACAGTTGCAAGAAACGAATAAACTGTCACTCACACATTTCCAATTGCCACCAACAAAGAACTGCAAGAGAAAGGAAAACAGCATCAGAGTTCGAAAAATCACAACGGTATATGGATCTACTGAAGCTGAAAACGAACCATAATTTTCCTCAACAAACCAGTCGATCCTCACTAACCAAACTAACGTCACAACTAGTTTATGGTTTCAGTTTCCGCCTGATTGTGTTAAAGGCGCGATTTTGAGGCCTCGCATTCATCTCCCAAATCTAAAAATGAAAATGCAAGTACCTTGCCGGAGCCTGCCATGGTAGCAACACCTCTGCATCCTTTACTCGTAGAAGTTAATCGGAGATGCGAGTCAACATTCTGAAAAAGCATCTGAGTAGAGCTGGTGTTGGAGACGTCCAGCTTAACAAACGATTTGCGGAGGCCGGAATACTGATTCAATTGGCCGGAAATGGCGCCGCCGCCGCCTGGGGTGTAGACAACCGCCATTCTATGATTCTTCTTCTTCTTCTTCTGCAGCAGCAGCAGCTGAGTGAAGTTGTTGTTATCTCTCTATCTTGGAATCCGGGGATCAGAACCTCTCTTCTGCTATATGTGCAACAAATTGGCCTACTCAACAACCGCTATATCCCACGCGCGTTGCGAAGAGCGTGGAGTACAAGCGCCACATTTTTCATATAATATTTCTCAATCGAAGCATAAAAACCCTTCTCCAATTTTGCGCTCTTGATTTCCCACTCCTCCAACCGAACGGAAAATCGATACGGTACATCATGGCCGGAATGGGTGACGGTTACGTCGGCACGGCGCAGGACGCCGTAAGAATCCGACGATTGGAGAAGCAAAGAGAAGCTGAACGCCGCAAAATCCAAGAGCTTAAGAACAAAACTGCCTCTTCCCAAGGCCAAGCTGGTCTCCTCCAGTTCGGCTCCAGCACTTCCGAGGTATCTGAGAGTTCGATTATGTATCTATTATTTCAAATTTTCGCGTCCTATTATGGCTCCATCTTACCGGTGAAAATCATCTTGTACTGGATAAAGTACCATTTTGCTTTAGATTGATAAACCACGAAAAAGAGCTCACACGATTCAGTTCCAGTAAAAAATGAAGCATTGCTCGACCAGCTGAAACTTCGTAAAACAATTGGCTGAAAGCTAGTTGTGTTTAGTTTTCAGCTAGAGGGTTAAGGGTAGACAGGGCTATTTTTATTAATGAAGTAACTCGTATGCGCTAGTTTTCTTACTCATTAGCAGATAATTGGTGCTGACTGCTGTTTATTTCTAGATTCTCGAGACTGCTTTCAAGAAGGAAACTGTTGGTTTGGTGACTAGAGAACAATATGTTGAGAAGGTATGCTTACTTTTTTTGCTTTTGGTTATTTGTTTAACCTTGCTCTTTTTTGGGGTGAGTGGTAAAAGTAGGGAGTTTCTCTGCAGAGAGTGAATATTAAGACCAAAATTGAAGAGGAAGAGAAGGAGAAGCTCCTAAAGTTGCAGCAGGAGTAAGTTGATGCAGTTTTTAACTGAACCTCTACTGCTTCTGTTTTGCATCTGTTGTTCCTAGTTTCGTATCTTTATTTTTTCAGGGAAGAGGAGCTTCAGTTGCAGAAGTTGAAGAAGCGAAAAATAAAGGCGGACCCTCGACTGTCCTTTTGTGATGAGTTTGAGAATGACAATGAAGAGGAGGAAGAGGAAAATAGTAGGCAGCTATTTCAATTTTATTTCCTCAGACTCGTACCTTTGATTTCCTAGATCTCAGCAAGTTTTCCGACTTCTTCGATTATATAATATGTTCTCTGAGAAGAAAACTGATTAATGAGATTGATTTGTTGATGTATATGTCATATACACATACCTAACCTCAAAATATGTCGGATACATTATTATTCCATTGTCTTTCTCCAGAAAAAGATGAGCCTGAATCACTTGGCAGCCGAGGATTTGGAAAATATGGAAAAGATCCAACAGTTGAGACCAGCTTTTTACCTGATAGGTGCGAGATCTTGTCTTTTCTTAATTCATACTTGTGTTTGCAACTTTCTCTACTTGTTCTCTTTGTTATGCTTGGATGTCTTTCGTTCAATTGCTTTCTCATGTTTTTCAACACTTTACTTATCTTTGGCCTTTGGAGTTTGAAGCATACTCTTACAGTGAGCGAGAGGCGGAGGAACAAGCTGAACGTGAAAGGCTACGGAAACAGTGGTTCCGTGAACAGCAGCAAATCAAAAGTATGGTCCTGAATTTGTCTGCTTTAATGAGTATTCATTTGTTAAACATTCTTGTATGCTAACTCCCGTTTATCTTGTATTTTCTAGATGAACCTCTGGAGATCACATACAGTTATTGGGATGGGACAGGCCATCGGCGCGTGATTCAGGTTCATACATACTGTCTTTCTAAAACACTATACTGCAAATTGAAGCAATTTCATGGACTTAGTTTATTGATATCAATGATTTGTGTTCAGGTTCGAAAAGGGGATACAATTGGAGAGTTTCTTCGTTCTGTTCAGCAGCAGCTTGCTCCAGAATTCCGAGAGGTCCGGACTACTTCAGTGGAGAACTTGCTATATGTGAAAGAAGATCTCATTATTCCACATGTAAGACTTTCATGCGTTCAACTTCTTTCACCACTATCAATTCCTGGTAGCTCAAGTGGAGAACAACTCACCTCACAATCTTGAGGTCCAGGGATTGATACCCTTTAGCCTATCAAAAAAATAACTTCTTTCACCACTTGCCCACTTTTGATTGCCACTGTACAACAACTTTGATTTTCATGTCTTTACTATGAACAATCTACAATTATAGAAAAAGGTAGTATGAACAATTTATGAAAAACATAGTTGAAGTATAAGCACACTCTTTACTTATGAAAGCTATATTTGTTTTCCTGCTGCAGCAACACAGTTTCTATGAGTTAATTGTGAACAAGGCTAGAGGGAAAAGTGGTCCGGTATGTCCTCTTTCTAAGGCTCAACTCAATCACTCATTTTGAAATGTGGATGTAGATTAGAATCTTTTGGTTGAAGTTCATCCAACATTAATTGCCTGATCTTTTGTGGTATATGCTTTACTATGTCTAATAGGATGTTTTGTGCTGTAAATTATATGGTAATGTGGAAATATGCTAATTCCTTAGTGTTCAGGTTCAGGGGATGATTCACAGTGTTCGTGTCATATTTACTCTTTGGAATTTACTGATACCTCCCTCATTCACATGATTATGCAATATTATTATTAAATGGATATGCTTTTACCTTTCCTTTCTGTCACAGCTTTTCCACTTTGATGTACATGAGGATGTTCGAACCATTGCTGATGCAACAATTGAAAAAGATGAGGTGAGGATTGTTGCCTACATGAGATTTGGTTCTACTTGTAAACTTTTATACATCTCACTTAGTTATCATCATGGTGATTTGGTACAGATCTTGTTTTTTTGTTCCTGATCAGGCCACATATTTGACTTCTGAGTTTGAATGATTCTGAATCAACACAATCGCTTTTTAGGAGAAGAAAATTTTTGTGTCTGATTACATCCCGTTTACTTGCTTCATCTTGAATCAATACAGTTACTTTTTTCCTTCATCACATGCCACATAGTGCTGATATTGTTGTATATTTGGCTGCATTCATCTAGTGTCTGATATGTCCCTGCTAAGTCTGGTAGATATTACATTTCTGTTTGCTGAGTTCAAATGCTTTATATATCCAACAGTCGCACGCAGGTAAAGTTGTAGAGCGACATTGGTATGAGAAGAACAAGCACATATTTCCAGCTTCCAGATGGGAGGTACCCTATATTCTCTTGAAATTTCAGCGTCTATCTTGTCGAAAAACAATACATGCGCCTTTCACATCTTGGTTTCCCGTGTTGTGCAGATATATGATCCTACAAAGAAATGGGAGCGTTATACGATTCATGGGGATTGATTCAAACGGAGGTGTTCACTTAGTATCTCACAATAGCTTGTCTTCATCTTTCACAAAAGATGGAGGAACTGTTTACCTTCATATGTTCATTCGGTGATCAAACTATGTCTACCCTCGGGGCATTGCATGAACCTTGAAGTTTCTTGTCGTAGAATCGATTTATTGTTTCACTTTACGTAATATGACCCAAATATGTAAAATTCTATGCAATCTTGTGCATTGACAAATTATAATGAATGATTTTTGCATTAGGATCTGTTTAGTGTTGTCTTATTAATCACTTTATCAAATTATAAGGCTATTTTATAATTATATTTTATTTGCTTGGTGTTATGATCCAAAGATATGGTGAGAATGTCTTGTTATATTGGAGAATGTTTAGTTTATGAGGCTCACGTTAAAGAATTATTTAATCCCTCTGTAAGATACTTTCAAAAAAAAATGTAAGATTCACTATAAATCATGTGATTTGGAAGCATGATATGTTAATATAATACATATATGGAGTTTGAACTAAACTGAGGATAGGAGCAGATTATCATGAATTTCTAATTGATTTATGAAGAGTATGATGTGTGCTTGTTATTTGAAATCATTAAATAAGAGAAGTATATTTCTGTTTCTTAGTTTTGATAGTAGGATAATTATTTTTTTTTTTTGTTTTTTGGATATCTGAGAGTATCCGGATCCACACGGGAACCCGACTAATCTCTCAGGGCCGTACTCCAGCGTCACCCAGTTACGGACCGGTTAAATCGCGAGTTCTCGGATTACCCCGAGCGACCCGGGGACGTGGCCACGTGAATTGCGCAATAGTAGGATAATTATGATTACCTTTAGGCAAGTAAGTTAATGAGTATGTTAAGGAGTAATTATGATGTACTTGTACTTCTACTTATGCATATTTCTGTTTTTTTTATACCGACAATGGGTCCATGAGGACCTGGTCCGGGCTAGCGAAAATGCTATAGCGCACGAATTTCAAGCGCACGAATTTCAAACGCATGAATCCCACGAACGTGTTGAACACCGTGTTTAACACAGGGGCAAAACGGTCATTTCACCTCGTTCGTGAGATTCGTGCGCTTGAAATTCGTGCGCTGTGGCAGTCCTGCCGGGTTAGTCCTGTACGGATTTTTGACGGTCCTGACATGGCCTACCCATTTATTAAAAAGTAAATTTAGCCCGTCAACCCCCACGCCCCAAAAATTAAATAACTATGTATAAAATAACAATTATAAATCCATTTCCTCGGTGAAAGAGAATTTGGGCTTATGGCCCATGAGCTGGTTATTGGGCTCAGCCGTCAAGGCGTCGCGATGTCTTCGATCCATCCAAGGCGATAAAAGGTTTGCTTCTTCGTCACACACTCGCCTGTTCAGAGTTCTTAGGCATTTCCGATACAGCTGAACAATGATTACTAGGGCCCTCTTTGTCTTGGCGTTGCTCCTTTTCTCGTCAACGTTTCTGCAAGGTGAACATAGGAGATCCAGATCCGTTTGATTTTCGGTACCTTTGATCAAAATTCTGTTTGGAATTGCTTTGGGAATTGGTTGTGTTTTGCAAATTGAGGATTAAGTCCGCATACTCATCATTTGCATTGACATGCGTGGGCGGATTTGATTTATGCATGAGTATTTTGAAAGTTTAGTGGGTTTTATCTGGGCGATTGTATGTGCAGCCTGCAGGCGGAGTGATCAAACCAGATCGAAATTCTTTGTTTTATGTATGCTTTCTTTGTTTTCTTTTGCTGTCCGAGCTTCGTTGTACTGATTTTTAGGTCGTTGTGATTTTATATTGAATTTCTATGCGCTGCGCTGCATGTCGTACTTGATTTCACCCCTGGAACTAGACTCTGGGCGTACTTCAGAAGATCACTTGAGAGTTGTTCTATACTGGAGTTTGTAAAAAAAATCAGAGTTGCATTCCAGAGTCAAACGGGATTAACAAATTGGGCCCTAGCTTATTGAAGCCATGGGGGCTAATAAGCCTTCTGTTGCCTATAGCAGCTGTTCTTGCATGTCTTTCACTCACCAGCCTTGGGCTTCTAGTATCACTTCCTTCGTATTTTCTGAACTGCCAAACATGTATTCTAACTTCCATAGTAGTATTTATGGAAGTTTTGTTCAGCCGACTATAATTAATGTTCTTGATTGGCAAGCTTAATTGCTGCATATTGTTATTAGTGTTCGTTCTTCATCTTCTGTTCTTTGGTTTCACAGTTGCAAGATGTCAGTCGGACTCAGATGCAGAAGTTGTTGGATCTGCTGAGGAATTAGGGGATCTTGGGATTGTTGGTGAAGATGCTCAAGATTTTGATGGTGGGAGTTTTAGTCCTGCTCCTGGAGTGGAGACAATTTGTGTTTTCCCGAAAAATCCCTCAAAGAGTTAGTGATTACTGGATCTCAATTCCTCCTTGTTATTGACTTGCATCTCTATCCACCATGCTTTTCTGCCCTCCTTATTGACTCTTATCTTTTCTTGTGTCTCCTTGCGGTTTACATATGGATTTGTATCTCTGTTGCTTGATTATTTACCTTTGTTTTCTGTCTTCGTACTATTTTTTTCCTTAATTTACTCATTTCATTTTGCAGTTGTTACGGCTGGTGAGGATAGTGAACTTCTTGTTGGAATAAAAAATGGGGGTAATGCGATGACTGATATCCCTAATCTGTTCCCTTTATTAATATTTAATTATTGCTTTTGGTGTATTTCTTACTTTTTGACCTCATTCTCTCTGCAAGTTTATTACTGTTTCTTTTACGTGGGATCTATGAAAAAACGTTTGAACTTTAGACTTATCTTCTGAATATAACGTAGGTGAATCAAAAATAAATGTCATTGCTATTCAGGCTAGTGTTCATCTTCCTTTCGATCACCGCTACTTGGTTCAGAATCTTACCGCTCAGGTATCTTGTATTATTTGAGCTTATATTTGGCCGCCTTAATATTTATTTCATATTCATATATATGTAGTCCATGTGTGGTTTGTGCCAACATCTACTAGAAGGATTGATTAGGGGTGACCAAACGGGTTTTCGGGACGGGTATTGCCAATACCCGATCCTGACCCGATAAGAAATGGGATGAGATCTACGGTCCCGGTCCCGTCCCGAAAACCCGAATTCTCGAAAAAATTGGGAAGGTATCATAACGGATTGGTTTTCGGGTATTTTCCAAAAATCCCGAAAAATTATAACGTAAAACTAAAAAAATGATTACCTGATTTTTTGTTTTCCCAACGGGATTCATACTCTAAAGCCGAACCCGTCCCGATTCCCAATTACCCGACTTATTTCGGGTAATCGGGAACCGGAATCCCAACCTACCGTTTGGCTACCCCTATGATAGATGATGTCATCTGACCATGTCAACTTACTTTCTCCTACCTGTGCTTACTGTGCTTTTTGTTAATCTGCTTTTTTTCTGGGATAAAGGTATTAAAGTGACTTTTCAACTTGCCTCACCTGAAAGTCACTTTGGCCTATTGTGATATATGTATTATTTTTTATATATGATGTTCAAATTCTTTTTTCTAGGTTTTTAACAGCTCATCAATTCCCTCATCTGCACAAGCAACTTTCCCTTATAAATTCGGCGTCAGCAAGTTCTTACAGGTAGATCTGCATAATTTTGGAGTGGTCTTCTTCGTTCCTGCTGTCTTTTGTAGTGACTAGTTTCTTTTCCATAGCTTCTTACCTTTTCCTCCATCTTACAGCCTGGTGCATTTGATCTTGTTGGGACCATTGTTTATGAGATCGACCAGCACCCATACCAGAGTAACTTCTACAATGGGACAATTGAAGTTATTGAGGCTGGGGGCCTGTTCAGTGTTGAGTCCGTGTTCT
>JAOWBN010000017.1:188761-204303 GCA_028565015.1 Pinguicula moranensis | reverse complement strand
CCGCCACGATTCGCCCGGATACCTAAGTAGGGTCCGTGACGCAGACTCGTCTGTTAACTTTACCTACCAAAAAAAAACATCTCATTCCAGCATTCAACTGACAACCAAATTCCCTAAACCTGCTAAAAACATCAAATGCCGCCTTTCTGCTTCCAAATCTTCAATGAAGAGCTACTAACTTACTTAGACTCTCCGTGTTAAAGAACCTCTTTTCCTTTCCCCCAATCTCCTTTTCAATATCCCACAAACAAGAGAATCTAAGACTGGTATGGTAATCTGAAACTACGGTTTGTTCAAATCCCACCTGAAGAAACTGATCAAATCCACTCCAGGGGCGTGATGGATTTAAATGAGCTCATGTGTATCTTGTCTAATTTGATTAACACTTTTTCTTTTTCTTTTTTGAAAACACATGTATCCATGTAAGAACTCTGCATCTTTGATGTTCAAACTTGATCAAAACTTATCCACAGAGCCAAACGAATTTGATTTGATCATAACTAATGAAGGGAAAGAAACCAATTCGCCAAGAAAAAGGAAAGAAGAAAAAAACTTCAATTAAACATGTAAAAAAGGAGTTACCCACACTAGGCCGAATAAACTCCTGGGGTAGGAGGCAAGCACCTCTATACTCTGACTCGTCATATCGTACATGCTCACTTCATAACATTCAGCTTCACGAAATTCGTCCAAGTCGCCTACTTCAAAACATTCACGACGTTCGTCAAAGTCAAAAGAATAATCACCCGTGAAATAAATCGCATTTTCTTTACACTTTGTAGTAGAGTCTCTTACAGCAAGAGCCACTGATGTATTGCACCCCAAAAACAAAGCTTTATTACCCAAACTTTTGATCTGCTTCCATTTTTTGATGCTCCAATCAAACTTAAAAACGGTAAACTTCAACGTCTGAAACCCTTTGCTAAAAGTCGAATCTATAGATCTTTGAACCAAAAGCAGTTCGTCCATAGCGTCCACCAAATACAGTAGAATTCCCTTTCTGTCTGACGGTTCCTCCACCGTGATGAACTCCACCGTTGGCGGATCATTATTGAGGTCACATATTGCTAGTGAACCATAGCAGTTCACTAGATAAAGCTTTCCTTTCAAATAAATTGCGTCCCGATTATATCTGCCTGTTCCCTCGATGGTTCTCCACGATTGATCCCCATGTTTGCAGTAGGCGACATTAAACTTTAGATGCGATAATGCGACTGCAAAAGGCTCGTTTGGGATTGGGTGGTGGTTGTCTTCACAATCATGAGTGAGAATGACCTTTTGAAAAACAAGATTGCGCACGAAATCCAAACCGACCCAAATGAAAACCCCATCCGGACGCTGAATCGTGTATTCCTCTTCAGATCTTGAAGAGTCAAAGTTCCTTACTCCAGGGAAGGATTATGGAGACGAAGTCAAAACGATCCACTGATGAATCTCCACAAATTCAGGAACAACTCACGGATGACTCTCCACCAAATCAGGAACTTTGACTAGCTTGTATATCTGTTATAGGTTGTTGCAGAGATAGACATTAGCTGTAAATCTGATGTATAAATAGCTCATTGAGCAGTGAATACAAACACAGAAATTCATACATCTTCACATTCTTATATGGTATCAGAGCTCCTTTGATCCAAACAAAACCAGTTTTTTTTTCCTTTCTTAAACCAAATCTGACGATGGCAACATCCAGTTCACAGATAAACAACAACACACCCACTCTTCCAAACTCCAGTGACCCAAACACTCCTCTTATTGTTCTCAATATTGCCTCATCCTCCATTGTTAAGCTATCTCCCATCAATTATCTTTCCTGGAAACTTCAAATGGAAGCCATTCTCATCGGCTATGGAGTAGAAGGCTACACAAATGGTACCATCACTGCTCCTGCATCCACAATCACCACATCAGGAACAACTGTTCCAAATCCAGCCTATACTACATGGCTACGCCAAGATAAACTCATTCTCAGCGCCATTATTGGCTCCATGTCATCCACCACGGCACCACATATCAACCGTGCCACTACATCTCGCCAGGCTTGGCTTACTCTTGCAGAAATATATGCCAAACCCAGCCGTGGACATATCAAACAGATCAAAGATCAGCTCAAGAATCCTGTTCAAGGGACACGTACAATCACAGAATATATGCATTTTTTGCGAGGAAAGGCTGATCAGTTAGCCCTTCTAGGCAAACCAATTGATGATGAAGACCTCATTGAAAAGGCTCTCGATGGTCTAGATCCAGCCTACAAGACCATTGCTGATGCCGTAAATGCCAGAGATACTATCATCAGTTTTGATGAGCTTCATGAGAAGCTTCTAAACAAAGAGATTGTGGTTCGCCAACAGCCCTCTTCCCTGACACTTCCAGCATCGGCGCATCCTACAAACTATAGCTCATATCCACGGCAGCCTGTGCAACAAAACTTCAGCAACACTATGTCATCACAGTCCACTCAAATCCGACAGGATAGACCTCCTCCTAGGCCTTATCTGGGAAAATGTCAAGCCTGTGGAACTCAAGGTCACTCCGTCAAGCGCTGCCCACACTTTAAGTTGATCACACAACCTGCTGGTCATACAATGAGCACTAACCCTGCCCCTGGAAACAGACACTCTGGTTCCTCCTGGCAACCAAAGGCAAATATAGCCATACCATCAGATTCTGCATCTTCAAACTGGCTCATGGATAGCGGTGCATCTCATCACGTCACAAGTGACTTTAACAATCTGGCGATACACGCACCATATGATGCTTCAGAAAACGTTCTGATTGGCGACGGAACAGGGCTGCCAATCACCCATACTGGTTCTACTTTCTTGAACTCACCTTCTCGTTCATTTTCTCTTAATGAGATTCTGTGTGTTCCATCTATGAAGCAAAATTTAATCTCTATCTATCAGTTATGTCTACATAACAAAGTCTCAGTTGAATTTACTGCATATGGCTTTCTTGTAAAGGATCCGACTTCAGGGGAAGCACTCCTTCAGGGTCAAACTAAGAATGGACTTTATGAATGGCCAAGTTCAGCATTCACAAAGCCACGAGTTTTTCATGCTGCTGCAAAACCTACACTCCAGGATTGGCACAACAGATTAGGACATCCTACACAGAAGGTTATTCAGACAATAATTTCCAGATTCAATCTTTCTGTAGTGAATAAGCCAAGCTCAATTGCTTGCAATGCTTGCGAATGTAATAAGAGTCACAAGCTCTCTTTTGGTCTGTCCTCAATAAAATCTACTCGACCCTTAGAAGTGATTTTCTCTGATGTATGGACATCTCCAGTGCAATCTGTTGACAACATGAAATATTACGTTATTTTCGTTGATCATTACACCAAATATATTTGGTTCTATCCTCTACAAAGAAAATCAGATGTATTACAGGTTTTTGATCGTTTTAAAAGGTTGGTGGAAAATTACTTTGATCTAAGGATCAAAACATTCTACTCGGATAATGGTGGTGAGTACATGGCATTAGCTACCTTGCTTGGCACATCTGGGATAACTCACCTCAAGTCACCACCACACACGCCAGAGCACAATGGCTATGCAGAACGGAGGCATCGACACATCGTGGAAACTGGGTTGACGTTACTCACTCAATCCTCAGTACCACTCATCTACTGGCCATATGCATTCTCTACTGCCGTGTACCTTATTAATAGAATGCCGACACCATTACTACAGATGATGTCTCCATATCTCAAGATATTCAATGAGGCTCCTAATTATTCGAAGCTGCGAGTGTTTGGCTGCCTATGTTACCCTTGGATCAAGCCATATACAACTCACAAGCTTGATGCCAAATCAACACCGTGTGTAATGTTGGGTTATTCCCTCACTCAAAGCGCCTATCTCTGCCTAGATCGACTAAACTCTCGTATCCTAATTTCTAGGCATGTTCAGTTTGATGAACACCAATTTCCCTTCAGCAATGATGTAAGCATCTCTGCAGTGGACGAACTTGCGGATATTTCTGCCTAGATACCGCCAATATATGTCATCCCACAACAATCTATCGGGCAGATTTCCAACCAACCTCAACCTGCTGCCTCACAACAATCTACCACTCCTGAACTTGCTGTTATGGAACCAGATACTTCTGATACTTCTTGTGATACAGCAACATCCGATCACTCCACAAATTGCCATCCTATGGTTACACGGTCCAAAAACAATATTGTCAAGCCATCCAAGAAATCTTGCTATCTTACTCAAATTACACAGACAGAACCTTCTACAGTTTCCCAAGCCTTAAAGCTCCCTGGTTGGCGAGCAGCCATGTCTGATGAAATTGATGCACTCATACGAAATGGCACATGGACTCTTGTTCCTCCCAATCCATCACATAATGTGCTTGGCTGCAAATGGGTATTCAGGACAAAACAACACGAGGATGGCACCATCGATCGGTTAAAGGCCCGCCTTGTCGCCAAAGGCTTCAACCAACGACCGGGGATGGATTTTCATGACACATTCTCACCAGTCATCAAATACACTACCATTCGTGTAGTCCTCACCCTGGCTGCCAGCCAGTCCTGGCCTATGCGCCAACTTGACATCAACAATGCTTTTTTACAAGGTACACTTCATGATCACATTGTGATGCAACAACCTCCGGGTTTCATTGATAATGATCATCCAGATTATGTCTGCAAACTACGCAAATAGGTGCAGTAAACCCAATATTACACGACTTGCTATCTCAACTTCGATTTTCACGTTGTTTACCTGTGCAGTAAACCCAATATTACAGTTAACTAGAGGACATAATTGCAGTATCAAGTTTCCAAAGTTTAGGCATACGGATTCAAACTCAGGGTTTCAAATTCGAAAGGGAGGGGAGCATGTTACCTGTCTTGGGGGAGGCCGTAAATAGGTGCCGGCGTCGGGCTTGGGAGAAGCCAGAAGGAAAAGGGACAGAGATGTTTCTGTCGGGGTCAACCAGTTAGGACTTGGGACTTGGGGAAAGAGAAGAAGAAGATCATAAGAAGTGGAAATTGAAAATGAAATCTTGTCGGTGGTTTAGAATTTAAAAATGATTAAATTGGTTTTTTTAATAAGCCAAAGAAAAAAATTAGCGATGTCGATGACAGATTACAACCTTCAAACCGTCACTGACTTCTTGTCGGATTCCAAAATTACATCCGCCACTGGCGATGGTGCACCACCAACTTCTGATAGACACTCTTAATGGCAATCTAGTTATTCTCCCCGAGGGCACCACTTGCAGGGAGCCATATTTGTTGTGATTCACCTCTCTATGGAGAGAATCTGCACATGAATTGGGGAATTACGTACAGAGGCAACTAAGAGATACTTTGGGATTCAAGTGCATGAATCTGATTCGAAGGGACACGTGGTTGATGCTGGCTGGGAATGAAGGGATTGTCTAAGAGAAGAGGAAGTTGGTCGAGAAGGCTGTGAGGCTAGATCTTAAGAGGAAAACTATTAAAAAAGTGGAAAGAAAAAAAGGTAAGCCTTAAAGAAAACATGAAGAAAAGGGGGCGCTTAGTCCCTTGGTGGTTGCTCCAAACATCATCATAAATAGAAAGCCTTCTAGTAACAAGCTTGATGGAATTGTACGAGTGCTGTTGAAACCTTGTACTTCACCTTAGGAAAAGCATTTTCGTCCTCCGAAATCATCTTCTCCTCGGCGACTGAACCTCTGTGAGAGCATTTGTGCACACCAATCCGGACCAGCTTAAGATGAAATCGATCAACAAGTATCAGGATTCTTCAGTGAAGACAAGAACATGAACACACACGCACACACACGCATATATATATATATAATACAGAATCTTTGTAATGACCTTCATGATTTCAGGATCATTCCAAGGTCCCTTATCAGAGATCATTCACCCGCCTTTGTCTTCACAAGTACATGTGCCTCCCAAGAACTCAGGGAGCTCACTTAGCAAAAGGAGCAAAGAACATATTTGGTTGTACTTTGCTGTTTCTCTTATGGTTTGCGCGTATAAAACGAATGTTACCTTGCATCAGTGACCTCCAGAAGCTTGCTCTGATACTTGTTGCCCAAGACCTGGTAGAAGAAGAACAGAGAAATCTTCATTTTCAGAGTCATTTTTCAGCTAAAAATAGCAATGTTTGAAAGATGAATGCAACCTACATGGATCTTGGCTGTGGTTTTCGGATCGAGGAACGACTTAACGGTGTTCCTCAAGAGCCTGCATTGATAATGTACATCTGGAAGAGGGGTCTGATGGACAACAAAGAAGAAGAGGAAGCAGATTTCAAATTCACTATAGAAAGCAAGCTGAAACCAGGAAGAAAAAAAACAAAATTCGCCTACCACTCTTCGAATACTAGCTCCACCCTGAACACCATCCAAATAACTCAGGGTAGTTATCACCATCAATCTTCTAAAGGCGCTGAATCAGTTCTCTAGCAGTTTTATTGAAATTCTTCAGCCCCTGTCACCAAAAAAACAGAAACAAAGAAACTAAGAACAAACCATCAACCATTTGAAACCTCTTGATCTTTCATGTTCTCTAAGCTTACCACTCCTTGAACATCCAGAATGCTTGTACTCTGATCAATGTGCTTCTTTGCTGATATTGAGCAAGCAGGAAACTTGTCAATGAAGATCCTCTCGAATTCCTGGACATGGTATTTAAGGTATCGATCCAATGTTGTCACTTGCATCAGTTTTACCGCGTCGACTAATCCGAGCCGTTCGATGTATATGGGTCGGCCAAGCTTGTCGACACCGTGATGGCCGTGGGGGTAGTGTTTGACAACTTCTTCCTTCTCCTTAAACTCAAAATCCTAAACAACATGTACAAAATGAAATGAAGGACAAGTCTTTATGGTGGTGTCTTAGACAATATGTGCTGAACTTTTACTTATTTAGGATAGAAGAAGTATTATACAGGATGTTACTATAAGCAGCAAATACCTCCATAATGGTGTCTGATCCAAAGTCCTTCCTCCACTGAAGCATATCAGACCACATTTGCTTTGTTTTCTCAATGTCAAACTTCCTTGCCTTCAAAAACCTATATTTCAAAAGTTTCCATCTTAAAAGCATAAAGACAGCACACTTTTTTTTTTTTTTATAGGTAAATAACTTTTTCGAGTTTCACAATGTTAGAGTATTGAACCTGATACTCTAAATTATTACTGGGTATGCTCCATCACTTGAACTATGCTCAATGCAAAAACCTACCTCAGCAACATGTGATAATCGTCATGTTTGGCCGGGAGCAATTCCTCTAGAATTAGCGCCTGTCGGAACGCGTCCACGGCCTGCAATTCCTCGGCGTCGTGCTCGTCTTCTAGCACCACAGACATGACTCTGCTGTTTCTCCTGCCCTTTTTGCTCATAGAGTTCCTGAACTTGTTCGATGCATTGATGGCCTTCTTCTTCAGAGAACCAAGCCTGGTTTTCCTATCATCATCTAGGTTGTCCATGTCAATCTTCTCAAGGCCTGCAAAAACAAATCCATTCTTTTCATCTTCGTCTTCCGTTCTGCTAAGAGATCAAAAACTGGAAATTGCAATGAAGAAAACATCGCACTTGGCCTCGATGGGCGTTCAATTGGTTCGGACATTATGACTGCAACAATCAAATTTCTTCAAAGTTAGGACAACAGATTGTATTAAACGTATATAACATTGATTATACCCTTGATCACAGCAAAAACTCAAAAAATTGCAAAAGGGCATCTTCTTAAAAATCTTTCTTATCTGCAGATCATTCAACATATATAACATTGCATACATACATGGACATCTTCATGCATGTAACCAGATAATGCAGATTCCTACATGATTTTGTTATGATCTCGAATAGCTGAAAGAAAAAGAGAGAGAAAGAGAAACAGAAAATTTTGCTACCCGAATGATGCTAAGAGCTAGGAAGGATCTGAATTCCTTGGAGGACGAGAGAGAAATAGATTGAAAGAGCAATGGAAGAAAAATTCATAACAAGGGGGTGGGGTGGGTGGGGGGCGATAAAGTTTGTGGCTTGGCATGACCATCGAAGCAATGGATGCACACTATTTTTTCACACTTTTATGTTTCTAAATAGTATAATAGTTTGTGACAAATTCAAAAGTTTTATTTAGGAACAAATTAAAAAATCTGCACAATTTTTTTTTGGAAAAAAATAAATTATTTTAGACAGAGAATTTTATTTTATTTTTTTTTATAATGGGAAAAGAAATCATGACCCATTTTTTTCATCTCTAAAAATAGTAATTATAGTGACTTTTCTCCTTGAGTTATCTAAATTAATTTTACACATAATTACTTCCACATTATTATTGTGGAGTTGAAGGCTGCAGTGTAGCCTAAAGCTGGCGGGAAATCGGTTAGTCAAAGTCAAAGATCAGAAATTCCGCCAATGTTGTACATACATTTTTGCCAATTAATAGAAATTGCTAAATGTCCTCAACTGGGGGCTGTTTTGAAATTCACTTTCCGGTTCTGGTTTTCCCTTCTTCTTGTTGAAATATCAGTGTGATCCTAAAGATCACGGTTCCATGAACGGTGCTGTTGATGATCGTGCGGTTTTATCCATAACAGAGTCAGCTGCGTCAGTGAAAGCAGGGGAACGAACAGGGAATTTGATTTTGAAGACAAATGGTGTTGATGAAGTCACGTCTTGCTCTAGAAATATAGCAATGATTTTATTAGTTGATGAAGGTGTATACGTGGACAATTATGGGCGCTACGATCGTGCGCCCATCTAACGGCTGTTAACAGAGATATGTTTAGCTTTGATTTCAACGTTTGTGTTTTTGTATATAAGGATAGTTGCTAGTGTATAGCAAAAAGTGTAAGAGAGAAAAAGAAAAAAAGAGGCTCGAGTTTGTAAATTCGACAGTTGAAGAAAATACAAAAAAAATAGGGGAAGAGTTTTTCCCCTGAGCAATATCAATCCGTTTGATTTGAGATTTCATGGCGAATTCTAAGTTTTCCGATCCGATTAACACTTCAAAATGGTATCAGAGTAGGTTATATCCTGTTAGAATCAAATTTCGTCGTTCGCGTTGCCTAATCTGTAGAGAATGGCAAAATCAGAACTTGATAAGGAACTAGAGTTGCAGGCGATGAAGCGCAAGCAACGTCTGGATGATCTAATGGAAGAACAGCTGCAAGTTTATGGATCGGACAATCCAGGTATGCAGTTGGTGTCAATTGTACTGAACGATTCAAACTTTCTGTTGTGGAAAAGTGCAATTGTGTCGGCATTAGATGCAAAGTTGAAAACTGGTTTTATTGATGGAACAGTGCTTAAATCGAGTGAAAACTCATAATTCTATCTGAAATGGAGAAGTGCAAACAGTCTCGTTTGTTCTTGGATTCGTGGAGCAATGCATCCTGACTTGATGCGTTCTTGCTTGTTTATAAAAAATGCTCGAGAGCTGTGACTTAGTCTCGAAAGAAGGCTAGGTACCACAAGCCTTCCTCATTTGTTTGAATTGAAGCGTAGTATAACTGTTTTGCGACAAGGAAATATGAGTGTGAATGAATTTTTTGGAAAATTGAAATTGATCTAGGATCAATATGATGAATTGAGGCCTATGCCACATATTGATGGAGAAGTTGGTGATATGTTACTGAGAAGATTGACTGAGGACAGGATTATGGAGTTTTTGATGGGGCATAATGAGGTATATGAAGCTGAACGAAGGCATATTCTTATATTGAGACCACTACCTAATCTTGATGATGTGTTCAATTTGATCAGCACGGCTGAAAAATAGAGACAGTAAGCAACAATGTCCCTGCAATTCATGATAACATCAACACTGCATTGGTTGCAAAAAGGATGGACAAAAGCCATCTTACATGTAGTCATTGTACTAAGGCTGGACATATAATTGATGAATGCTTCAAGTTAAAAGGATATCCAGTGGGTAGGAGTGATAGAAGAGGGGATAGGATGAATTTAAAATGCTCTCATTGCACAAGGTCAGGTCATACTGTTGAAAAATGCTTTAAACTGAAGGGATATCCTAATCAAAAGAAACAAGGGCAACAGAAATTTGTGGCTAATCAGGTGGAAATGTCTGACAGTGGATTCACTCCTGTTGATCATAAGGAAGACAGCTTTGGCAATTTATGTGAAGTGGTTGGCAATCTACAAAGAGAACTTCAAAAACTATCCAAAGGAAGACTGTGGAAGATAAGGGGGATAAAATGATGATCAATATAGCCCAGTATGCTGATTTCTTAGGTATGAAATTTTTTCATGTTGCTCCAAGGCTTACACATTCTGACATAACTAAGCTTGATTGGATAATCGACACGGTGCAACCAACCATATGTGCATTGATCAAAGCTTGATGTCTAATATCAGTGTCTTTCAAGGACTAACACCAGTCTGGCTTCCTGATGGCAGCATAGAACCTGTCAAATGCAGCGGAGATGTTAACCTCCATAGTAGAATTCTGTTGCGGTCTTGTTTACATCTGCCAACTTTTATATACAATTTATTGTCTGTGAGGAAATTGGCTCTTCATTCGGAATTTGGAATCTATTTCTTTCCTAATCTGTGCTACTTGCAGGACCTTAAGCATAAACGAGTGATTGCAATTGGATTTGTAAAGAAGGAACTTTATATTTTGAATCGTGACTCTTTTGATGATGCAACCGTCTTGAAGGGGACAAATATGCTCTTTAATCATTTGTTGGATGCTAGATCCTTGATGTGTACAGATCTTGTGATCTCAAATAAATCCATAGTTGCTAGTGCAGTTGTGACCGCTGATTTACTTCACTGTCGCCTTGGACATCTTGCTGCAGATGTAATGCAGCATGTGAATAAAACTGATATGAATTTTAAGAATGGTGGTAATGTTGATGCATGTGCAATTTGTCCATTGTCTAAACTGAGTCGTTTGTCTTTTCTTGATGATCCACACAGAGCTCAGAATAGTTTTGATTTAGTACACAGACGTTTGGGGGCCTTACAAGATGCAATCTATCACACGTTGCCAATATTTTCTCACCATTTGTGGGTGATTGTCGTAGGTGCATGTGGACTTATCTCTTCAAGTATAAAGATCAAGTTCCTCTGTTAAGTAACAACTTTCTGTCCATGATTGAGACGCAGTTTGAGACCAAGGTGAAGAAATTTCGATCAGACAATGGATTTGAATTTTTAAATGTCACTTGTCAGAAACAATTCCAAGAGAGGGGGATCTTGCATCAGAGAAGTTGCTCTTATACGCCTCAACAAAATTGTTTGGTGGAAAGAAAGCATAGAACATTATTGCAGGTGGCTCGTGCTTTGTTGTTTCAATCCAAGTTGCCAAAGTGTTTCTGGGGAGAAGCAATACTAACTGCTACACACTTGCTCAATCGGTGGCCTACTAGAGTTATAGGGTGGAAAAGTCCTTTTTCCATTCTGCATAAGCAGGAACCAGATTTGTCAAGGCTAAGAGTTTTTGTCTGTTTATGCTTTGCTGTTGACACCAGGCCAGGAAGGGATAAGATGGATCCAAGATCATTCAAAGGGGTCTTTGTTTGATACCCCTCGTACCAGAAAGGATACAAAATATACTTGCCTTCTGAGAAGAAGATCTTGGTCTGCAGAGATGTGAGGTTTGTTGAAGATCAGTTTCCTTCTTGTCAAACCGGTGTTGATGCTGTCAGTGTGTCGCAACATTTGGCTTCATATGATGACGAAATTCCTTGCAGTATTCCAGGAGAACATACTGACTCAGAGCCACCAATACCACCCAATGTATCCCCTATACCATCAACAGCTCCATCTGTTGAAAACTCAGTTAGAAATCTGGCGGTTGATGACAATGAGCGGAATAATGACTCTGTTGGTGCTACATTGGTTGCACCTGTGATTAGAAGAAGTACAAGGCATACTCATCCTCCTGTATGGATGAAGGATTTTCACATGCTTACCTCACAGACAGACTTACTGGACACAACACCGTCTGATGACAATCGCCTTTTTACAAATGAATACTACACCTTTACTGCAAATGTATCTCTTCTGCAAAAACCAAAGCATTACAATCAGGACAAAAACGATATTAAATGATTGTCAGCAATGCAGCAAGAATTGAAAGCCCTTGAGGACAACCAAACATGGGAGTTAACTAACTTGACAGCAGAAAAAAAAGCTATTGGATCCAAATGGATCTATAGGGTGAAATGTAGACCAGATGGTTTTGTGGATAGATACGAGGCACGTTTAGTAGCTAAGGGATACACACAGGTTGAAGGGGAATACTTCACGGAGATATTAAGCCCTGTAGCTAAGGTGGTTACGGTAAGAATTATGTTCGCCATCGCAGCTTCAAAACAATGGTGCATATATTAAGCCCTGTAGCTAAGGTGGTTACGGTAAGAATTATGTTCACCATCGCAGCTTCAAAACAGCGGTGCATATATCAAATTGATGTAAACAATGCGTTTCTTCATGGGATGCTTGATGAGGAAGTATATATGCATCCATCACTTGGATATGATAAGGCAAAGGAGGGGAAAGTTTGCCATCTGTTGAAGTCCCTTTATTGCCTAAAATAGGCCTTGCGTCAATGGAATAAAGAGTTCACCATTAAGCTGGCAGATTATGGTTTTCATCAATCATACCATGACCCTTGTCTGTTCTCTATGATCACAGAATCTCATCAACTGTTTCTTATTGTTTATGTTGATGATATTTTACTGACAGGCACATCAGTACCTGAAATCTACAGGGTCAAAGAATATCTTGACAGTGCGTTTACCATTAAGGACTTGGGAGAGGCACGGTATTTTCTTGGGATGGAAGTGGCTAGATCTGAAGCTGGCATTTATATAAGTCAAAGGAAATACATTAGGGACTTGTTGACAGAGTTTGGACATTTGTTTTGCACCCCAGCAGCCACTCCTCTTCCAAGCAATCTGAGGTTTTCAGTAGCGGATCAGGAGGAATCACCTCTCTACCATAATCTAGAAAAATTCAGAAGGCTAGTTGGCAGGTTACTTTACCTCAATTATACGAGGCCTGATCTTACATATGCGGTTAAGCAGTTGAGCCAATATGTGCATCAGCCTCATGACTGTCATTGGCAGGCTGCTCTACACGTCTTGAGATATCTTTCTGGCAATAAAACCTTGGGTTTATTTTACTCCAGCTCTGCCTCCACTTCCCTAACCGCTTATAGTGATGCAGGTTGGGAAAGCTGTAAAGATTCAAGACATTCTCTGACTGGTTATTGTGTGTTTTTTGGCTCGAGCTTGATCTCATGGAAAACAAAAAAGCAAGTTACAATCGCCTGTTCTTTGGCCAAAACTGAATATCGTGCAATGGCCATGACATTAAGAGAGTTGCAATGGATTGTGTTTATGCTCTCTGAGTTTCAGATCAAGCTGAACTTGCCTATACCTTTTTGGTGCGACAATCGTGCGACTCTTGACATCACCGCTAACCCCGTGTTTCATGAACAAACGAAACATATCGAGATCGATTGCCATGTAGTCAGAGATCAATTCAAGTTGGGACTCATCGTTCCACAGCATATCGCCTCTGCCCTTCAACTGGCAGATATCTTCACCAAGCCACTTCCTCACGCTGCCTTTCGATCTATATTGGGCAAGATGAGCCTCTGGAATGCTCATCTTGAAGGGGGGGTGTCGAAATATCAGTTTGATCCTAAAGATCACGATGCCATGAACGTTGTTGTTAATGATCGTGCGTTGTCATCCATAGCAGAGCCAGAGTCTGTGGAAACAGGGGAACGAATAGGTGATTTTATTCTGAAGACAACCAGTGTTGATGAAGTCGTGTCTTGCTCCAGAAATACTGCAGCGTTTCTATTACTTGATGAAGGTGTACACGTGGACAATTATGGGTTCTATGATCGTGCACCTATCTAACGGCTGTTAACAGAGATGTGTTTGATTTTGATTTTAACGTTTATGTTTTCTGTATATAAGGATAGTCGCTAGCGTGAAGACGGGTGTGAGAGAGAAAAGAAAAAAACAAAAACAGGCGCGAGTTTGTACTTTTACAGAAAGAAGAAAATACAAAAAAACAGGGGAAGAGTTCTTCCCCTGAGCAACATCTGTCTAATTGATTCACAATTTCACGGTGATTTCTAAACCTTCCGATCCGATTAATAGCTTCAAAAATTGCACAGGAATGTGTGAATAGTTTGACCTAAAAACACACTTTGATTTCATAAAATGTTGCTCCTTTAATTTTGCAAGTTTGTCCATTGGCTGTCGTGTTGTTTTGGAGAAATGATATAGCACAAGAATTCTTGGCGCAAGAAACACAAGAAATAGATCTTATTCATCCATCTATGATGAGCCCACCATTCCAAACTCATCATAGTCATCCATCTATGTGCGTCCCACCATTTCTTGTGTTTCTTGTACCAAAAATTCTTGCGCTATATCATTTCTAGTTGTTTTGGTACACAAAACCAAGCTATATCATTTCTAGTTGTTTTGGTACACAAAACCAAACAAAACCTGTTGGACATTTGATCATAATGATTCCATTTAATGACATATTGTTAACTGCTAATTGTTTGGACCCATGGAATATTAAAATAATAATAATAATAATAAAGTGAATAAGTGGTTTTTTAAACAAAAGCTATTAAACTCATTTGCTTGACAAGTTAGCCAATAACAGACATTCCGATATTATTTAACTTAAAATAATTTATTTTTGATTTAATAGCCAATTTTCTCATCTCTCTAGTTTGAGCTTCGAGAACAGTTTTTTTAAAACTTTGAATTAAACACATAGGAGCTTACAAATAATTTATATATATAATATCAATAATCTTTTGCAAATACTTTCAGATTTGAATAAACTATTTTCTTATAATTATTATCTCTATATCTTATCACTTTAATGGCTTTCCAACTTCACACATACATACTCATATACATGTATATATGCACATATATAAATGCATGTACGCTTTGAATTCACGTCATTACTCCTTATGCTCTCAATAAACCTACATAAATGTAGATGAGAAAGAGTGAGAGAAGAAGCTATGAACCTAAAAAGACGTCGAGAGTGTTGCCAATCCTTTACTCTTCCTCCCAACCAAGTATACGATTTTCAAACACAAATAATAAATTATATAAAAAAAATTAAAAATTATCTTTCATGATTGTCTTTCAAAATTTTCAACAGCTTCAAAGCCCAATAATCTTACTATTGTATGAATTTTATTCTCCCGAAAGAAATCAGTCAGGCTAAAAGATTTCTTACATTCGATAATCGTATGATCTTGGAGGTATATATTTAACCTGACCAATTAATGGGCAAACCCTCTACCACTTAACTTTTTGGCCATAGATAAGCGATATTGGATTTGGCCCAATTCAATTCGAACTCACAAATCCTTAATCAGCTCAATTAAGTGGAAGTTCATAAAACTCATTTTGTTTGGACTCCAAAATAATTTAAAATAAAACAATCTTTAAAATAAATATTTTGTAAAACAACTTTAAACAAAATTATTTTCCAACAATCTCCCACTTAATTTTGTTTTCAAGGATAATACCTGAGTATACCAATTA
>JAOWBN010000017.1:155897-176417 GCA_028565015.1 Pinguicula moranensis | reverse complement strand
GACATAAGGCACAATTTTGAGATTAGATTTTTCTTAGGAAATTTGAATTATATATTACATTCGAAAATTTCGCTAAGGTCATAATTATCACGCTTTATATAATCAAAAAACAAAAAACTAATGTTCATATCAAGTAAAAAACGCACAGTAACATATACAGGCTAAAACATAATTGGCCACTTGGGTTTTTCGCTGTAGAGCATCTTTGGTATAATTTCGGTATACCTTTTAATTTTTTCTAGCCAAACAGATTGACACAAATTAAATTGTTAACACATAACAATCAAATTTTCTTTTAATACATAATTAAAAGAAAATCTTCGAAAGTTTCAAAAGTATCTGACTTAGTACAAATGTAATCCTTAATTGATTCGGTATGTACCCAGGTAGGATTCTTGTACTAAATTTCCGGAAAATCTCTGTCTAGACATTACTACCATTGCTCGTGAAGGATCCAAATATTTGGTGGAGTCACATATATTTCACTTAACAACCAGCCATTAAAAATCCCTCACAAGCACGATTAACGCGGATCTCTTTTGAAATTCGGCGTAATTATGACAATTCGCGATTTTGATTAACATAATTCACTTATTAACACGTAGTTAATAATTTTTCTCTTTAATTTTATTAGTTCGAAACATATTCTCTAATAAAATTAATTATTAATTCACGTGATGAATATAAGCATGCTTTTAGAATTAAATTGCACTTAGCAAATGAAATAATTCGTAATTCATGCATGCTACAAATTAAATTGCACTAAGCAAAATAATTTTAATTCTTTAATTATGCATTCTAAGAATAGAAATTTAATTTCACGAAGCAAATAAATAATTTCTAATTCATGCATAATTAAATACATTTAACACATAAATGTTTAATTTGGGCCTCTATTTTAATTATTTTTAACTTATTGGTGCCCAAAGCCGTAAGAAAATAAAACACAATTTATTTTCTTATTGACTTAATTGGACAATTTCTGCCAATTAAATGGCCCAATTCAAAAAATGTCCGCCCAGCCAATACACAATTGGAGGGCCAATTTTCGCTGCCAATTTACAGGCCCGGCCCAATCATCAACTATAAAAGGCATGATTTTTCCTCAGGATTTCATTTGAAACCTTTGCGCCCGTGTGCGCCGGTCGTCGTATCTCTGCGCTACCACCGTCCATTTTCTGTGGTGGTCGCTCCACCGTCGTCGCCGCCTGATCTCAGCCCATATGATGAGGTAAACAGTTTTCCGCCCCATTTTTTCTTCTTGTAATTTTCTTTTAACTAGATCCGGCCTCTTCCGCTGAAAACCCATCGCGTGTGACAATTTTTGGTCTCGGTGAGTTGCACATGTCATACACGCGCCGCTCCCGTGGTCACTTAATGTAGCTGGATCTGATGTTTCCGACTCAGATCCGTAGATCTGAGTAAAGGGAGATGGCGGGGAACGGGTGACGCGCTTCTACGCGCGGTGGTCGGTGGCGCGTGACATAATGCACCGCCGCCGTATTTCTGATGGGTTACCAGCGGCCCATCTGACGGAGGAAACACGGTCTGCGCAACATGCACAGCTTCATAGAATGTGCCGTCTGCCATGGCGCATTGTAAGAAACGTGCCATTTTCTGACAAACGGCGCGTGTGTAACACGTGCCATCGTTCGGACAGAGTGTCACACGCCGTTCGCCGTGGTGTGCGTACTAAATGTGCCGTTACGGCGCGGCGCGTGAACGGCACGTGCCATAACTATCCTAACTGGTCTCACGAACTGGCGTGTGACAGACACACGCCTCCGTGAGCGGTGGCCGGCGGCATCGGGCAGTGACGAATAGTGGCCGTGCGGACTTTTTCCGGCGGTTCAGAATTTGATTTTGAAAATTGAATTTAAATCATACTGGAAATTAAAACAATAACCAAAATAATAACGGATTAAATATAATCGAACAAATCGAATATAATCTGATCCGGGACTCGCTCTGATACCACTGTAATCAAATATTCAGAACAAATTTAATATTGAATATAACGGTAAAAAATCTAATACGATAAATGTTACCTGTTGCGCAAGCGTGATAACTGGATCGAGTGTTCGGAATGAGTCTACCAGAGTCTCATTAACTTCCACAAATTAACACTTAGCCTCGATGGTGGCTAGGCGAATAGAGAAATTCCGTATAGTCTCTTATTTTTGTTATTACAAATGAATAGACATGTAGCCTATTCATTCAAATAGTACTTTACTATTTGAATAGTGTGAAAGTTTTGAAAAACTTGCACAGATAACGTGCAATGTTTTTCCAACCATTTGCACATTTATGTTTTTCCAACTTTGTTTGGTGAACATTTATTATGTTCACGTACAATGATGATGAGGAACCTCAGTATCAGAGCATCGCTCTGAAGTTGGTGTCACCACGATTGTGGGCAATATCCTATCATAGATCTTACTGCTCTCTAACACTATCGGCAGTCCGTGGAAGGTAACCGACCTCGCACGACAATTCCTGACCTCGCACGATGGTCCCTCATGGAATGGAGACAATCTGGTTAACTATATCCGTTGCGATATATCAGGCTTGGACTATGCATAGACCAAACTTTCAACTTTCACTGATATCCCCCCATGTATTTACGTCACTTGGCCAGCAAATCCATGGAGGCCAAGAATTACGAAGCCAATGGCAAAATGCTGAAAAATGTTCTTGATAGTGTTATCCCCAACTGTCCAAACCTAAAGAACATTTGTTTGCTGATAGGTAGAAAGCATTATAGGGACCATTTGATGCATATGGAATGATAGACCATCACGATCCTCATTTTTCAGAGGATTTGCCCAAGTTGGATCAATTTTGGTTACACATTGTAAGATATCTTGTTTGTGGACGTCCAGAAGGAGGGTTTGGCTTGGTCCGTGCATCGGCCTGAGTACATATTAGCATGATGAATATAATTACAACACTTTGTGTGTATGCAGCTATCTGCAAGCATGAGGGCAAAACTTTGAGGTTTCCAGGATGCAAGTCTTCTTGGGAAGGTTACTACGATTGCTCAGATGCAGATTTGATTGTTGAGCACCATCACCACATATGGGCGGCTGTTGATCCTTATACCAAGAATGAGGCATTCAATGATATCAATGGAGATATGTTTAAATGAAAGCATTTGTGGGATGTACTAGCAGAGCAGCTTGGCATAGAAAACTGGGAGTATGTGGAAGGACAGAACCTTAAACTAGAGGAGTTGATGAAGGCAGAACAGTTTGTTGAAAACGTACAAGATGTCACATAATCTGGTTGATGTCGTGATTTGTCTAGGCTTTGCGAGTAAGTTTCTATTCATAACTTGTTTTTGTTTCCTTTGAAGAATGTGAACACATATTAGTTCCATTGCTTTCTTACTTTATTCTCGTTCACAATTACAACTTTTACAGGAGAAAAAACATCTATTTGGATAAGGATCCCAAGATTTAAGGAGAGAATCAGTCCTTTCTATTTTGATTGGATCCTTCCTTATCTAATTACATATTCTAACACTAACCCTCAAATTGAATTGTAGGGTATTCAATTACCAACTTGCTCAAGTTCTCAGTGAATGAGCGGGTGGCCACTACTTTGGTCAAGATGCCAGTTAACTGGTCTTCTGATCGAACAAACGGTAGGCTGACGATTCATTCTTCAAGCTTTTCTTTTATGAAATATCTATCCATCTCTACATGCTTTATCCGGTCATGTTGTACTAGATTTTTAGAGATGCTAATCGGTCCTCGACTATCACACATGAGGGACATGCACTTGGGTTCGGGTACCCTATCTCAATTAACAACTTTTTCAGTCAGAGTATCTCATCTAATCCTCTAGCTACTCCTCAGAACTCAGCTCCAGTACTTGAGAGCACCACTACCTTTTGTTTTTTACTTTTCTAGGTCACCAGGTTTCCTCGTACCAATATGAAGTATCTTATAGTTGATCTGCGATCTACAGGATTCCCCGCCAGTCGGTGTCAGTAAATCCCAGGATTTTTAGATGTCCATTTTTCCTGAAATGGATTCCCTGCTTTGGTGATCTTTTCAAGTATCGAACTATTCTGAGTGTCGCTTCCAAGTGTTCTTCATGATGCCTATGCATAAATTGGCTGATGACCCCTACGACATAGGCTATATATGTTTATGTGTGTGCCAGGTAAATTAGTTTGCCGATAAGAAGTTGATATCTTTCCTTGTCTTCCTAGGGGGCCGCTTTGGTCATTTGGAGTTTGTGATTTACAACTACTAGAGTGTCCATGGGTTTGCAATCAACAAGACCTGTTTCAGCTAAGAGATTGAGTATGTACTTCCTTTGTAATATAAATATCCCCTGTTTTGTCTTTTGGACTTCAATGCCAAGGAAGTAGTTTAGTGAGCCTAAGTCTTTCATCTCAAATTTTTTGAACAGATTCCTTCGGAGTTACTCCATCTCTACTGCGTTGCTCCATGTGATTATCATATCTTCGACATAGATGATCAAGCAGGTTACTAGCTCCCCCTGGTTCTTTAAAAATAAGGTGTGATTTGAATTACTCTGTTTGTATCCGTATCTTTTTATAATGGCAGTAAATCTGTCGAACCATGCTTGAGGCGATTATTTTAGGCCATATAGTACCTTCTTTAACCGGCATACTTCCCCATCTAGGAACTCTTCAGAAAAACCTGGTGAAGCAAACAAATACTTTTTCTTTGAGATCTCCATGTAAGATGGCATTCTTAACATCAAATTGGTGAAGCGGCCAATCAAGGTTTGCAGCTATTGAGAACAGTACCCGTAGGGCCAGTTTGGTAGCCACACAAATTTAATCCGCCTAAAAGTATTACATCGCCCTTCCTGTCATATTGTTTAATCCGCCTTCTGTTTGGTACACACCATTTGATGGTGTTGGGATTGTAAACAGAGTTATACAAGTTCTATCTATTGTTTGGTATCAGTAAATTGTTCATGATTATGCGTGCCACATCTTTCATTTCACATGAAATGTCAATTTTGCCCCTGTCTTTGAGCGATGCCTTGTTCCGCACTAAGATGTTTCGATCTCAGTTTCGCTCCGTCGTTTTGATCCTCCTCCATGAAACTTGTATTTCCCTCCCAACCCTTCGATTTCCACCCCCAAAAATGAAAACCCTCACTAAAGTTGAAGTCTTGCTCCACTCCCATACTTCCTATTCGTCTATTGTAGTCTATGGCGTCCTTAAACCGCACGGCCTGTACAAATCTTTTGCTGACAAGATAGAGCCTTCGAATGCATTCATGGGGAGACCGCGTAAGTCATTTTTGGGGCACTGACTTTGGGCATCGTCACCATGCACGGCGGCCTGGTGCAGATCCTAAAAACCCCATAGTCCCGGACTCGCCTACACCATCACCATCCCTCCCGGCTTTGGATGTTCATAGATTCAAAGTCGGATCCTCTGTGCTTGTGCCCCCAACTTCCCCACAGGAGGTCTCTTCGCAAATGAGGCCTCTTTTGCCACCTCTAAAGGAAATCCCCCCGTTGGAGTGTTACTTGTGGGAAATACCCAAGGTAGTTTTAGCATTTCAGTATGGTACTTGCTCTAGAATGTTTGTAATGAACTGGTGTACACAAGAGGGCCAGCGAAGGCCCAAGCCTCCCTCCGTACAAAGACATATTTTATTTTCCAAAATTTGATTATTATTTTTTTGTTTTTGTCATGAATCATTTATGGTTCATATGATATGTTTATGACGCTCCAAAAATGTAGCTTTTTTTGTTCCACAACTTCTGTAATCGATGAATTTTATGCCTAAAGTGTTTGTCGGTAGCGTAGCTATTTTTCTTGTTTGATGTTGTATATGTCTTGGTAATAATTTTACTGGAAATTATTCATTTTTTAGTCTCTGAAATGATCTAAAATTTTGTTTTTAGTTTGGCTCCCCTTGAATTAATTTTATGTGTTCGCCCTTTTGCGTGTAATAAGAATCCGAGATGTTGTTGCCACCAAAGCTAGACTGTCGAGCCCTCTGTGACAAGCTCATTGATCTGGCATCGCGTGGGCTTGGCAGTTTCAAAGAGTATGCTGGCACGTTCGAGGAGTTCACCAAACCCTAGGAGTATCCACCAGTGTTGCCGTTTTCCACCCGCTATAAAGTCGATTTTGGTGGAACTACGATAGTTTACTGCTCTTTGTCCGATTTCAGAAAATTTTCTATGAACCTTTTAAGTATCCCAACAGAAATGTTTTACATGTTTAAGTTAATCGAAAGCTAAAGCCTACTTGCTGATTTTAGGATGGGGGCCCTTCGAACACGGCAGTGACGGGACAGGAAGGCGGTTCAAGTGGGGCCTCCTTTTTCGGGCCTTACATGGATAGTGAGGAGTAAGAGAATACGTGCTCTTCCGCGAGGGAGACTAACTCTGATATATGATTCTCTAGTGTATGACCAACAATGTTTTGTAGAACAACATTGTTTAGGTAGATACATAGGCATTTTTGTATCCTGCTTGTTTATACCTATTGTGTAATCTTTTACAGGTATCTTGCGGTTGGTGTTTGTTTTGAGGTACTATGAACTTTTGTTGGCTATTGTCATGGACGTGCATTTTTCTGTGAATACACACAATTACATAGCCTATTGAATGTGATACATGTTTGCCTTGTTAAGTTCTCCAGGAATTTTACTTTATCCCCCTGTCTTTGTCTTCTGCCCCCCATACATGCACTATAAAATCATAAAGTGGAATTGAATGAATACGTTCTGCTGCAAGTATTAAAAGCACATTCAAAAGGAAATCCAAATTCTTTTGTCTTAAAATTGATCAACTCTCAACAATGATTGCTAGGGATGGTGTCCTAAAGAAAAATCATGACTGCTACTACAATCTCGTAACCTGTACTCTAACATTAAGGTATCAATGCATCAAGCTTGTTCAATATCATCATGGAACGAAAACTAATCCCACTTAAAAAAATTCAGATAATAAAGATGTTAAACTTTCTGTCCAACGTAAGACTGACACAAAACAAGGTCTTAAACAAAGTTCTGTGCACCGATGATCCACTGGTACATTTAATGACACGAAGGTCCTCAAGTTATGAACAATGTGGGGAGGCACGTACTAAGAACCAAACTTTTCTGCAAGGATGCTTGTCTCAGCTATTGCTCCCGGTCATCCCGTCCTTGTACTTTCCATAGGGTGAGCTCAGAGCTATCGTTGAGAAGTGTTTTCACGATGTGCCTCTCCAACAGATATGCCCACAGGTCATCGTTGTCAACCACAGGAGTGTGTGTGTTTCGGGGTCAATGGTTGTACCACTATAGGGCATGAAGTCACTCAGGATACTTCATTGGTTCCTCCATATGTATAGCTTATTATCGGTGTTCCTCTTTTGTACCCTGCTGCCAGGTACAAGTTCACAAATTCTTTTCGCACACTTTGGGTAGAATTCCCTACCGGCCCTGTAACCCTCCAATGTCAACTCCTTGCAAGCTTGTATCGCCTTTTCTTTGTCCAAGGTAAAGTACAGCTTCTTGTATGGCGATGTTTGGTGACCCTTTCCATACGGACATTGTCTAGATTGTTGTGTACTCTTCAGTATCTTCTTAGCTCTTTTGTGCCATCATGGACTCGATGGATCAATACGCACCTCATAATCCTCATGCTGAGAATACTGGGACTGACTACTTTGGTCCACACTACGCATCCCGTAAAAAATGTAAAAAGTACTACACATAACGTAAGAGCACCGAGTTAGAAAGTTAGTCATGCAACATATCAAACAATTATGAAAACCAAGTAATTAATCCAAAAAAATATGACAATCAAGTGTAGCGACTACAATAAATTCATAAATGAGGTGTCAACCAAACCTACAGTACATAAATGCAATGCATATGCAGTTTTTCAAGAGTCTCAAGAGACACTAAATCTGTGGCCTGAGATTGAGTGTAGTATTACCACATCTTTGTAGCCATGGCTTTACGTTTATCAGTCCACTGTGTGTGTAGTATTACCACAGGCATATGGATGAACTCTTCAACCTCGTCGATAGGCATTGGCGGTGATTCGTCCCTAGCAGGGCAACCTAATAACAGGGGGTCATTTGGAGTGGTTTCCATAATGAAGTTGTGCAGTAGGGAGCATGCTAGTATTATTCGATTTTGTGTCTTTAATGGAAAGAAGGTGGGACTGTGCAGCACAGCGAATCTATGTTTAAGGATACCGAATGACCGCTCAATATTGTTCCTAGCCAATGCATGCTTCATATTAAATATTTTGTGAGGGTTCTGCAGTTGCCTATTTCTAGCCCCCCCGCTCTTTCAAATGGTACCGAATTGATCTATACAGTGTGAGAAGCCTTTACAATTCATATAACCGCTATCGCACAAATAGTATGACCTTGTCAGTGAGAGATAACCTTCAGATTTTTGTTGTTAACACCATAGGAAGCATGAAGATACCAAAATAATGTATTATAGCGTACCCTTTGGAACCTTGAGTCATGTAGGGCGGCTCAACGCATCACGCAAGACTCGTGCGTACGCATTCGAACCTTCCCAACCGGCTAGCATGTAGACAAACCTCCTCTTAGTGTCACAAACACCTAATACATATGTTGTCAACGTGCCATTCCGTGTTCTATAACGAAGCTGGTCTTTTGCCGTTGTGTGAATTTGAATGTAAGTGCCATCCAAGGCGCCCATGCATCCATAAAAATCACAATGAAATGTATGTTGCATATAAAGCTACACATGGCACTGTTAATAGAAGAATACATTTGTATGAAACATAAACTGAAAGAAGCTCCATGTCCATTAGTGCAATCTTTGTCAATAGGGGTAGATGTAGATGTGAACCTATCATTCAGCCAGATAATCGTGTTAAGTACATCATGAAATACCATGCTTATTGTCTGTCTACTACGTTGGAAATCCAATTTTTCTAATGGTGCGCTATTGCACGAAGGAAAATTGAAATTTTTTCTTTAACAGACATGTAATGGTCATCTTGCAAGCTGCCTTTGTCCCGTACTACCCGGAAAAGTTCTGTAAAGGCAAACTTATGCATTCGTAGGTTATGGGAACAACCTCTGTTGTTCCCATTTGTAAATCTTATATGAAATGCCATCTGTTCAGATATCTTGTCTAAAATCAAGTATTTAGGCGTTGAACTGTGCTTACATTTATGCTCCAGCCTCTCAGATTCTTGTTGCACGTGTTGCAACAAGGCACCAATAAGTAGCAACGGAGTTACCCTCAACAGATTCAAAATGAATTGTGTACGAGCCATGTCACAAGCAATGAATAGGCACACGAAGCTATCGATGAACACGGATGCACAAACCAGAATCTAGAGTGAATTAACATGAGATTCAAACTGAATCTAGAGTAGGTGGCAGCGAAAGTTTTGCATTTGTACCGCACCCTCTGCTTTCGCATTTTTGCGTAAATTCATTTTTGATTCCACATTCCGCTCCGCAAGAATTGTGCAGAATGCGTAATTGGCTTCCACAAAAAAATGCGGAAGTGGATGTTCTGCAATTTTTTTGAATGAAAATATTCTACAACAATGAAAAACTTGGCTAGGCTTACAATAACAAATGGGATTCATCATTCATGGGATAAAATAGAAAAAAAGTATTTCAAAGAGAAAAAGTGAATGTAGTTCATTTTAATAATCTGAAAAAACCCATCTCATATTAATGTGAGATATGAACATATATCAATTTGATAAAAAATCAGAAGAATCACTGAACGTTAAGAGCAATTGGCCATTGGTATTGTCTACTGAAGTAACAATAACACACCACAATTTACAAATAAGAATATTGTTGAACGTTTTTTTTTGTTTTTTTTAAATATTTTATTTTCTGGATGCGGAATGCGGAAACTGCAATTTTTTGCAGTCGATTCCATATTCCGCTCTGCTTTTGCACGGAAGCGGAGTTTGCGGACGCAGATGTGGAGTGCAGAAACTCCGCATCCGCTTCCCAGCCCTAATCTAGAGTGAATAAACACGCACAAGCACACGAATCTAGTGTGAATAAACATGAACCTCAAACTGTCTAAAGAATAATTTATCGCACGCACTAACACACGGAATTAACACTAAATCTCGGGAAGGCGGAATATTATATTTTTTTAGTAAAGAAAGATTCACACGCAAAATACCTTACAAATGAGGGTCGATTGTATGGATTTTTACAGGTTCGTAGTCTGTGGTGTGGCCCATGAAAGACTAGATTAGGAGGTCAAACATGTATTCCAAAGGAAATTAATGGTTAGAGGGATTTACCTTCAACAGATCTGGCCATCTACTGGCTATTGTTCCTCGACGGAAGAGAACTGTCATTGTGTGAAAAGGGAGGATCAGGTAGGGTTTTAGGACGAAGAAAGTAAGAAACAATGGAGGTGTCACGCTTTATCCTGCTATTTATGTAATGGTAGGATATGTACATAATTGGTAAAATTGAGGGTAATAATGCCGAATGTGTGGGAGGATTACGCTGCTTGAATTCAATCCACTCATTTTTTATTGGATTAAAAAGTGGATGCAATTCGGCTATAGTACTTGGTAATCCCGCGACCCGGGATAAAAAAGGATTATCAAACAGTATGTGTGTACATATAACTCCAGTAATCCAGCGTTAAGAAACCTCTAGTAATGCTACCAAATTGGCCCGTATAGTATAATTTTTTTGCAACCGGAGAAAACTTCTCGGAGTAGTCAATTGTGTATGTCTGAGTGTATCCTTTTACGACTAGTCAAGCTTTGTGGCACTCAATTGTGCCATCTGTCCTGTATTTTATAATGTATACCCATTTGCACCCGATCGTCCATTTTCCAGTTGGTAACCAACATTTTTTTCCAAGTACCATTCATTTCTAAGACTGTCATCTCATTCTTCATCGCCTGATGTCACTCTTTGCTTTGTTGGACTTCCTGAACATTCCTTGGTACGGCCACTAATGTTTCCTTCACACTCCCCCTGGTTAAGTTTGCCATGGGGTACTTCAATCTCAGTGACTCGTATTCAGGTACATATTTTTTCAAAAGAATACCCCATGTACTCCTTGGAGGTAGTACATATCGGTCCTGTGTTTTATCAGAGTTTGCTTCTGGAGCTGCATTTTCAATATCAAAATTAATTGAATCGGATATAGGGTTTAGATTACTTACCTCAAGAGAACCATATTGATGGAGTTCAGCGAGCGCATCTAGTGTGACAGTATGCCCTATGTTTTTAGAGGTATGCTCAGTGATGACCACTGGGACACTATCAGGCAACTCTGTAGGGTCAAGGAACAAATTCATCGGGTTCATCACAACTTTCTCCTCCTAACCGCTGGATTGGGTGAGGTAATAGTATACAATCTTGAGGAAGTTACAGTGCATGGTTGTGTACATTCGGCGGGACAGTGGATCAAAGCAGCGATACCCTTTCTTATTAATCATGTAGCCCACAAATATACACTTGACAGCACATGGGTCGAGTTTTGTATGGTCAACTCTTGGAATATGTACGAAGACAGAACAGTCAAAGACTCGAGGATGTAAGGTTAGGATTGGTGGGATTTTGGCTTGGGTAGAAAGGGTCTGAAGGGGTATTTTGAGAGAATCTTTGTGGATAGGAGATTGATAAGGTAGACGGCCGTAGCAACAGTTTCTAGACAAAATGACTCGGGGACCTTGGACTCAATGAGAAGTGCCCTAGTGATTTCTAGAATGATGCAATTTTTTTGCTTGGTTATCCCATTTTATTGTGGTGTATTAGATCATGTGGTTTGATGAACGAACAAGACCGCAGAAGAATGATGTCATGGATTGATTCACGTACTCTCTCTCTCCCTTTCCCCCTGGCTATCAGACCTAAGGGTTTGGACCTTTGTTTGGAATTGGATATCTATCATAGCACAAAACTCTACAAATTTATTATGTATCTCGAACTTATGTTTTAAGAAATATACCCATGTCATCCTAGTGTAATCATCAATAATAAATGCAAAATATTGAAATGGTATGCCCAAATGCAGGGGATGGGCCCCACACATCCGAGGGAATTAAAGAAAACATAGTCATAGTTTGAGTATTATTTGAAGCATAAGACTGTCTATGGTTTTTTGCTAACACACAACTCTTACAAAGAATAATGTTTGTCTACGGAAAAAATTTAGGAAATAGAAGTTTGAGATAACATTGTGACGGATGTCTCAAACGCTGATGTCATAACCAAGTCTGTCTATTCGTCGTCTAATGAGCTAGCATTGTGGTTTCCTGACAAGCTACCTCATAAATATAGTACATACCATCACGTTCAGTGCCACACCCAATTATCTCTCTCGTCCGGATATCTTGTAATAAGCAAAAAGTGGGATACATAAGTATGAAGCAATTGAGTTCCTTCATCACATTACTAATGGATGATAGTTTACAGGATAAAGATGGGACAAAGTGATATTCTTGCCAAACTTGTGGCAAAACCCCACATCCAATTCAATGATTCAAAGAACTCGATCAAAATGGACGAATTTGTTGTGCTTACGCCTAAACGAGAAGTCACGAGAAGATGTAACTGAGAACACCACCAAATAAACACCTGAAGATAACTTGCATCAACCAATAATTAAGGATAAGTTCTATGAAAACTTGACGCCACTTAACTTGAAAAGAAAAGACAAATCGAAGAATGGTTGAAAATCAAAAGAGAATACAATCCCACAAATAATGCATAAAACTCAAATTAATTACATTGATGTGTTCGACTTCTTTATATAGGGAAGGAGAACGAATTTAGGTAGTCTTAAAAACCTTAAATATGTGTCCTACATAGTAGGAAAGAACCTAATTTAGATAAGTGCAAGAATAGAAATAACCTAGTCTATTTAGTCTTGGATAAGGAAAGAAGTCTTTGGATAATCTCTTTGACAGAAACTTCATTATCTATTAGATCAATTCATTAATCTTGGATTCCTTCATGCTTTGGACCTCATTTTCCATGAAAATGTTCATAGATGCGGGCTTCTTCATGGGTCGTGACTTGGATCATGGTCATGGGCCGAAATTTTTCAATTGGGCCCACTAAGGATAGATGGGTCATGGGGTCCATCTTTGGTATCTCAAGCCTACGCTTCTTGGATCATCAAGTTTAAGGCTTCCTTGAACTTCTTGGCTCTTAGATGTGTGATTGGGCCATTGGGTAGCCTTAATGGATCACGCCTTTCAGCTTTCTTTTCCTCATCCTTGGGTTCTTCAACGCCTTCATTTGGACGTCCCCTCGTCTTGGTAGGTTGGGTGCAACTAGTGTTGCATCACAAAGAGACAATTAGGTATGGAGAGCTATGGGAAGAGTTGGATGGTCCCTGCCCCCTAGACTGGGCATATACCCCCGTTGGCTGTTTGGATGCATTTTCAACGGAGAGTTGAGGTAGTGAGGAGATTTGATGGATCATTGGTCATAGTGTCGATAGCTCCACTATAAAAAATCCATGGGACATTTGTGATGGGTTTGGGCCACATATGCGATAGATTGTTTGTGAGGCCCATATTCAAAACATCTGGGGTGGAAAAATTGTGGATTGGTAATATTTGGAGATTTTTGGATTTTCTGGGACTGTATATGGAATTGTTTGAGTTGTAGGGGCAATTTTTGAAATTGGGGTCTTTTCAAGGGGTGTATCGGAATTTTCTATTTTTTCAGGGGTTGTTTCCAAAAAATTTTGTTTTTAGGAGCAATTTTTTAGAGTAACTGAGTTTTTGGGTTCGTTCATGAATTAATGAAGACCACGGGGGGCGTATCATAATTTTTGAAACCTGCAAGGGTCGTATCATGGGCTTACAAATGGGTTATACTTGAATTAACCACAAGTACTGGGGGTGTATCTGGAACTCTATAAACTACGAGGATATTTAATGCAAAGTGGAGAGAGCGGTGGGTTTGAAGAATATCCTAACCTGATACCTGCCTCAAGATACGCATTTCTGTCTCCCCCGTTCTCTGCGGAAAAACAATTTTTTCTATTGCCTCTGTCTGTGATCGCGACCGTGATGACTCCAAAGCCTAGTCTGCTATTTGGCGGGTTTTTCACCGCCATTGTTAGTGGCTGGTCTGTTGTCGTGGCGGTAAATCTCGTGCCCTTAATCCCTCTTTTCTTTATTTTGACCACCATTTAAGGTATCTTATCCATTTGAAGCAGCCTTCGAGGTGTGCCCTATTTTCTTGCAGTCTGAACACCATAGTTTGGACTTGTCAATATCCGTGGCTCAGTATGATATTTTGGCTATTGGATCTAATTGAGATCTGGTCGCGAGTCCACTTCCCATGCCCAGTGATGGTTCACGGCCTGCGCCTATCGCCGGATTGAGAATATCCAGGCTCGCTGCCTCACGGTGGATGGTGGCATAGGTGATTTAAACTGAGCGCAAAGGATTCTCTTTGAGAATATCACTCTTGACCACATCAAACTCGCCGTTTACCGCAAAGAGGAACTGGAATAATCTACTTTATTGGCATAGATGTTTTTAAGTGGATATGTCTGTGGCGGACGTCATAGGGTTGGGTTGTCGCCGGTCAATCTCCCTCCATATTCTCTAAAAGACGATGTACAGATTTTTGAGTGACACCATCGCTTTTAATTGTTTGTTGGCTTTCATGGTGAGGTCATAGACCTGCAGTTGATCAGCACCGTTATTGTAAGTTGTTGCCAAATCGTCCCATAACTCTTTCGTCGACGGATATTCAACAAAGTGATTGAGCAGTTCTGGATCATGTGTAATATCCACGTGCATACACTCAGATCTGTCTATTCCCATGATTGAGACCCTAGGTCACTAGCCGCCGAGCGGGGGGTACACTGGTGATGTGATTCAGTTGCCCTCTCCCACCTTTGGCCATTTTCACCAATCTTGACCATAAGGAGCAATTGTAATCCGTGAGTTTCATGGTAATGGTCACAGGTGGATTGTGTTCTTGGGTTTGTATCTGTTTGAGTAATTTGGTGAATTGGGTGGAGATGTCCCCATTATTTGATTTTGGATGGAGGGGGATTGCTCTAGTTTCATCATCCGCATGATTCTTGGTCGGAGCGACAAGGTTGGGTAGATCAAAATCAGCTCTAATATCATGTTTTCTTTGAAGATTATGAACACGGATTAGTTCAATTGCTTTCTTACATCATTCTCTTTCCTGGAGTTAAAGGTCATTTACACCCCTGTACTATACATATCGAATAACTTACTCCTTGTACTTTCAAAAAAGAGTCCCTTTACCCCCCTGTACTTTCAAAAAAAATCCCACTCCTCCCGAGTGTGATTCACTCTCCATTCCGCGACTAAGGATATGTTTATTAGGGGGTTATTACTCTTTTGTAAAAGTACAGGGGGTAAAGTAGCTCTTTTGAAAGTACAGGGGGTAAAATAGCTCTTTTGAAAGTATAAGAAGGTAAAGTAACTCTTTTGAAAGTATAAGAGGGTAAAGTAACTCTTTTGAAAGTACAGGGAAGTAAGTTATTCGATAAGTATAGTACTGGGGGTAAATCACATTTTGTTCTTATAGTTTGTCTAATTTATGGAATAAACTATTGTTACTTTATCCCCCTATACTTTCAAAAGAGCTATTTTATCCCATGTACTTTCAAAAGAGTTACTTTACCCCCTATACTTTCAAAAGACCTATTTTATCCTCTGTACTTTCAAAATAGCTATTTTACCCCATATACTTTTAAAAAAGGGTAATAACCCCCTAATAAATATACCCCAGTCGCGGAATGGAGAGTGAATCACACTCGGGGGCTGTGAGCTTTTTTTCGAAAGTACAGAGTGGTAAAGTAACTCTTTTGAAAGTTTATAGGTAAGTTATTCGATAAGTATAGTAAATGAGTGTAAATAGTTTTTAACTCTCTTTCACGATTATAACTTTTAAAGAAGAAAAAATGTCTATTTAGACCATGAAGGGTCAGGTAATTTAAGGAGAGATTCACTCCTTTTTGTTTTGACCTATTCTTTCCGTGAAATGATATAGCACACTAGTGCACTAATGGGTGGAAAATACCCAAATACTCTCGTGTTAAACATTGATACCAAATTTAACACAGGGGTATTTTTGTTCATTTAAGCCATTAGTGTATTAGTGCGTTGCAATTTTAGTAGGCTGTATCATTTCTCATTATTCTTTCCTTATCTAATTACTTTGTCTTTAACAGTTTTGTCTGAGTTTTGTCTGATGATAATTTTTGTGCACGTATGTAAACTATCAAGGATGCAAATCGCCATTATACTTGTAAAAAGGATGCCAGGTCTCAGGTCACCATCAAATTTCAATTGGAAATTCATTTTCCATCCAACAATTATTGGATGGTTCGAGTCTTAGAGAAGTTCATCTTCTCTTCTTGCAGACATTTCAGAGATCCAATAAATAAACCTTACACGTGAAAAATCTCCATTTGTCTTCACCACAATAGCAAGAGATCCACCAGCTGAGCGATCTTCTTGCATCTCGACCATTTTCCGAATATCGTAATCCCAAGCTTCGAAATGAGCTGGTGGTGGGCTGGAGCAATCGGCGCTGCCAAGGTAAAAAAATTGTGGGTTTCAGTTGCTACATAGAACCCTAGCATCTGCTTTTGTTGAATTGATTGCTTGTGTGATTTATTGATGGGGGCGTAATTGATTCGGACAGAAAAAAATCGATGAAGACGACGTAGGTCCTAAGTATCAGAGCGTAGCTCTGGTAGTTGGGGTCACCGGGATCGTGGGCAACAGTTTATCGGAGATCCTGCCACTCGCCGACACTCCCGGCGGCCCATGGAAGGTCTACGGCGTCGCACGGAGGCCCCGCCCCTCGTGGAACGAAGACAATCCGATTAGCTACATTCGCTGCGATGTATCAGAGTCGGATGACGCGCAGGAGAACCTCTCGCCTCTCACTGATATCACCCACGTATTCTACGCCACCTGGGCCAATAGATCGACAGAGGTCGAGAATTGCGAAGTCAATGGCAAAATGCTGAAAAATGTTCTTGATACCGTGATCCCTAATTGCCCAAACTTGAAGCACATTTGCTTGGTGACAGGGAGAAAGCATTATGTTGGAGCATTCGAGGCATTTGGAAAGAACAGTCATGATCCTCCGTTTTCTGAGGATCTTCCCCGGTTGGATTACATTAACTTTTATTATACATTGGAAGATATCTTGTTTGAGGAGGTCAAGAAGAAGGAGGGTTTGACTTGGTCCGTGCATCGACCTGGGACTATATTCGGGTTCTCACCGTATAGCATGATGAATATTGTCGGGACCCTTTCTGTGTTTGCAGCTATCTGCAAGCATGAGGGAGTAGCTTTGAGGTTTCCAGGAATCAAAGCTGTTTGGGAAGGGTATTCTGATTGCTCTGATGCAGATTTGATTGCTGAGCATCAGATATGGGCAGCCGTTGATCCTTACGCAAAGAATGAGGCATTCAATGTGAGTAATGGAGATGTGTTTAAGTGGAAGCATTTCTGGAAAGTGTTAGCAGAGCAGTTTGGGGTAGAAAACGGAGGGTACGAGGAAGGAGAAAAGCTTACACTGCAGGAGTTGATGAAGGATAAAGGCCCTGTTTGGGATGAGATTGTAACTCAGAATGGTTTGGCGCCTTCTAAATTGGAAGATGTTGGGATTTGGTGGTTTTGTGATATGATGCTTGGAAATGACTGTTTTTTGGATACCATGAACAAGAGCAAGGAGCATGGATTTCTGGGATTCAGAAACTCCAAGAATTCCTTCATTTCCTGGATTGATAAGTTGAAAGCATACAAGATTGTCCCTGGATTTGGTTGATGAGCATTCTAGGTTTGTTGAGTCGGTTTGTTCCTTTACTTCTTTTGTCTTGAGTTTACGGTGTTCTTGTCATGTGATTGCTGCATGTTGCAACATCTTCTGTTTACTGATTTGGTTTGTCAAAAGTGAGGGAATAACGCCGAAAGTGCATCTCTTTCCATGTAAATCTTTGATTTGGCTTGTAATGGAGGTCTGGTGGTCATGCTTCTGTTGTTACAATGAAGAGACCATGCTTCTGTTGTTACAATGCCCCGGGTCCGCCTGTGTATGCAGATTGTAAACATCTTCTAAGAAAGATCTAAGATGGATCAGAATGGCTTGGTACCCAAAAATTGCAAATTGAAAAAGGAAATTTCCATGTGAACAAGATAAATAAACATCATTAAAGAACAGAGAATGAGCATTTGGTATTGGATAAACTATTTTAATATCAGCTGTCTGACTTATCAAAAAAAATATCAGCTGTCTGGTGAGAAACCTCATTTACTATAATCTATCTGCTAAGAAACCTGTATACAAGATGTACTTTCATCTATCAAGGGATATTGATTCACTTTGAATGCCTCACTCGCATTCTGGACTCCTCATTTGGGGAAGATCTTGTGAGTTGCATCCTCTACAACTTCGTTGGCATTGTAAGAAAAGCTGTCAACAGGAGGAGTAATATAGTTAACTGTACCAGGTTTCTGAGTATGATCAGACAAAGGTTTCTGGTGATCAAGATACATCACAATAACGGTTATATCATCATGAAAGTGCTGCCTGATCCCCTTCTCAATTTGCTTTTGATACTAATCACTTAGCTATTCCCTGCAGAAAATGCACAAGGCCCGAAAACAGAATAAGCTAGTCATTCTAAATCCATTAGTCATCCAAAAATGTTCAGTAAGTATCATGGATGTTCCAGAAAGCAGATTTCTCCAGTGGACGTAGGCCAACGCTGAATCACTTTAAAGTATATTTTATTTGGGTTTTTATTGTTTGCATCTACCATATCCAAAAGTCATACATTATGCTTCTTAAAGATTAACAAACAGTTCTGGAATGAAATGGTGTAATGCATGAAGACACTTACAGCTCTTGTATGCTTTGCTACTATTTGAACGACTGCTTCATCGCTGAGGTGCTCCCAGAGACCGTCGGAGGCAAATATTATAAATAAATCATGTGGTCTGAGTTTTCTAGTAACAATGGAAGGTTCAGCGGACAACAATTTCCGCTTCATTGGAACAAAAGTTCCATATTGTTGGAAAATGGGGTCTCTGTGAAACTCTGGCTTCTTCAGATAGACATCACCGATTGACCGAGACCTGAAGGGAAAAAGGAAACTACTTAGCATTGTCTCGTGCATATGGATTTATGTTGACAGAATTAAAGATGTTCGAGAAGACAAAAGGTGAGAGATTCGGACAAACATTTATCTCACCAGATCGCCAGCATACCCTCTAAGAGGGGAGAAAATAAGCATCCTACAAAAGCAAATAATCTTGGAGATAGTTAAAAGAATATAGGAGGACGGCTATTTCGACAGGAAGCACAACACTTTGCTATTGAATAGTTTCACCTACATCGTATGTGATTACTAGAATAATGCCCATGGAATCATCCTTCAGAACAAAATCCTACACCATTTTCACACTTACATCTCAAAAAACATACAAAATGATCAATATATGATGAGCAGCAGAAATACGGCAAATGTTTGCTTCAGTTAGAGTCAGAACAACAAGACGCAGTACTCTAGTCGACTATATAAATTATAACCTAAAGTTTCAAAAGGAAAGAAAATACTCAAAGAATTTGCACATGATAGGATGAACGCGAGAGGTACCTGAATTATTCCTTCGATTCTCCAAACTCCTCGGTAACAAATAACAACAGGTGCATCATCACAATGAAGGGTTTCGACCTCCCTCCTAAGTCCTAACACTCTCGGACGGTACATTATGGTCTGTGGACAACCTTTCAGCTACCACATTCTTTTCTCCCTCAAAACATCTTCTTCCAAGAGCAGCTCTTGAATCTCCCAAGTTTGCCACATATAATTGACCATCAGAATCCGCACCAACAAGACAACATGATCCTGTTAATGAAATCTGTGGCCTGGTTGGCAGAGTTCGCTTCACTAAGCGAGTAAAATCCTCTCCCGTAACATTGAAAGCCTACTTTATGACATCTGCTGCTAACAAACCCCCCTTGCTCTTTTGAAAATTCTACATCATAGATAAACAATTTCATCCATTAATTGTCAGAACAATATGACAAAGATTTAATGTCTTTCTTAGTTCAAAAAGTGAAAAAAAAATGCTCCTTGAAATCAAACGCAAGAGAATTGAAAAATGATTGAACAGCGGTTTTGCGGGCAAAAAAGATTTCCCTCATTTTTTCTTTTTGATTTATCGGAGTGTGTAAGAACTCAATAACAGTTGAACAAACAACGGTCTATGCCGTTAACAGACAACCAACATTCACTTCACGGAGTAAATGTAATAAATGAGCAAGAAGATAAATAGTAACTACACGGCTCAAAGATCCGAATTCTATTAGGTTTTAATCCACCAATTACATCCTTATATATGCACAACTATGCACAGTATCTACTCACTACAGAGGGGAAGCAAAGAAAGCGTTTTGACAATTATTTAAGTTGGACAAACAATGAGGTGCGTTGGATGAAACTACATTGTACGATGATGACTTAATCCGATGGATGTTGCTGTTCCTCAACATC
>JAOWBN010000017.1:113190-123210 GCA_028565015.1 Pinguicula moranensis | reverse complement strand
GGACGGATCAGATACCGATTGAGGTATGGAAGTGTCTAGGAGAAGTAGGGGTGCAATGGCTAACGACTCTTTTTAACATCATCCTACAGATGGGAAAGATGTCAGAAGAATGGAGAAGCATCATAGTAGTGTCGCTCTATAAGAATGAGGGGATGTGTAGCAATGTAGCAATTATCGGGGTATTAAACTCCTGAGTCATACTATGAAATTTTGGGAAAGAGTTATTGAATGTATGACTGCGGAGAGAAGTACATTTGAAAGAGAACCAATTTCGGTTTATGCCCGGGAGGTCGACGATGGAAGCAATCCATCTCCTCAAATGGCTATTGAAAAAATACCGAGAACGTCAGTGAAGTCTCCATATGGTCTTTATAGACATAGAGAAAGCATATGATACTATACCAAGAGATATGATTTGAGAATGTTTAGAAACCAAGAATGTCCCGTGGATGTATGTGGGGCTATACAGGATATGTATGAGGGTGCAAAGATTAGTGTGCGGACCCCAGTAGATGAAATAGAGTACTTTTCGATGGATATGGGATTGCACAAAGGGTCAGCACTGAGTCTATTTCTTTTGACAGTAATTATAGATGTAGTCTATCGGGATATACAAGATGAAGTACCATGGTGTTTGTTATTCGCATATGATATCGTTTTAATGGCAGAGACAAAGGAGGAAGTGAATGATAAGTTGGAGCGTTGGAAAGTAACATTGGATACCAAGGGACTACGCTTGAATCGCTCAAAAACTGAGTACATGACGTGCAATTTCGCTAATGAAATGAAGGAAAGTCGAATGAAAGTTCTGATTGCGAATTAAGTACTCTCACATAAAGATAGTTTCAAATATATAGGATCTGTCATACAAAAGGATTGGGGCGTTGAAGGTGATGTTATCCATCGCATCAAGGTGAGATGGATGAAATGGCGATCGACTACTAGAGTGTTATGCGATAAGAAATTTCCACTAAAGTTGAAGAAAAAAATTTATAAGATGGTTATAATACCGGCCATGCTCTAAGTGTCAAAGTGTTAGGCTATGAGACTATCGCATGCATATAAGTTTGAGGTGGCGAATATTAGAATGTTAATATGGATGTGTGATTGCACGAGATTAGATAAGATCCTGAATGCGTTCTTTAGGGATATGCTAGGTATCGTATCTATCAGTGCTAAGTTGAGAGAGGGGAAATTGTGATGGTTTGGACATGTACACAGAATGCTTGTCGACGAGTCCGTCATGAGAGTCGAAGGGCTACAAGTTGAGGAAGGCGAGGGAGAGCAAGACCTAGGAGGACGTGGGAAGAGCATAATCAATTAGATTTAGTGGTATTAGACCTCTTTGAGGACATAACCTCTGATAGGATGAGTTGGAGACATCATATTATGGTTAGAGATATATAGGACAGACATATGCATACTAGATTGTGGACAGATGGGAATAGATAGGATAAGACTAGATGGCTAGGTAGTAATTATTTATTTATTGATTTAGTGGTTCGAGTATATAGTTATTGTGTTTATTTATTCAAGTATTTATTTATGTATTTATGCATTTATGTAAGTATGCATCTATGCATTTACTCTATTTCTTTATTATTATTATTATTAATCTATTTTTTTTTATTTTTTTATTTTTTTATTTTTTATTTTATTTTTTATTTTGCTCTCTCTTTCGAGTTTGGGGGTCTCAACGAAAATAGTTTTTTTTTTTTTTTTTATCTCTTTAGAGGTAAGGGTACGACTACACACATCTCACCCTCTCTGCACCCTGCTTTAGGGCAGGATTTATTGGGTATGTTTGGTTTGATTTGGTATATTTTACCCTAGCCACAGACCTTTTGCTCCAAATTCTCTCGAACCGTCGCCCTCAATTCTTCCCCATCAATCCAAATTCTCTACCCTAAGCCGTACCATGGACCCGTAGTTCCTTCTGGCGTTGTGTCATGGTCCCGACACATTTCTCACACCGATTATACGTCGCTGGAAAAAGACCCCAACAGAGGCCCATGGTCATGCCACATTCAACGGACGCACAATAACCTCCCATCCGCGAACATGCAACAAGTAAACTCTTGCTCGACCAGACGACAGGGAGGAAAAACCAATAGAGATAGGCGACACCAGAAGAGAGAAATCACCCACTCAAAAAATGAGAAATAAAAAAGGCTTTTATGATTAACTCTTCAAATTTTGGGAACAAAAGTGTCATGTTGCATAGCGGTGTTTCTCTGGATACTAGGAGGAGAGAGAGGACACTATATATCCAGAGTTTGTGGAGCTTCCACCATGCAATGATGGTCTGGAAGTGGAAATGCATACGACAAGAAAGAAGGAGTAAGTCCCTGTGTTGTTTCTCCTTTACTGCAATTTTTGGGACAAAAGTTGAAACTTTACACTTTTGCATGTTATTTGGACAAATTGTGATATTTGAGCAAGGACATGATTGAAATATTTTTCAGGATTAAGGTGCGGCACTGGTTACTCGCAAATGGCCCTACTGTGCAGATCTTTTGGTATGGAACATTGCGCCTACATTTCCATTGGATTTTCTCATACTTATGTTGCCTCACCAAATTGAAAAGGATCATTATTGGCTTAGGATTCATGAGTTAATGTGAGGACTGCTTGAAGGTGTAATATAGTATACAATAAATTAACTCACAAATACAAAAGGAAGACAGAATTCAAACGACAAAATAAAGGTAGTAAACAGTTTTAGTATGAAGATTTAGGTCATATGTTATAAACCCTTCAACCCTAATACCTAACCAAAACCCTCATCAATTAAACTCAATTTACCCCGAACTCGCATAATAAGTGATCAAGTATGCAATTTATCCAAAAAAGGAACCCTAACAACTTCATAAATTGGAAATACATACACGCAACAAACATATAACACAACCCATGTATATGCAAGCAAATTACCCTAAAATAACACAGCCAAAACCATAGATTTGACAAATATTCAACCAAGATGCATGAATTTAACACACTGTCCCTAGATTGAGGCATAAATTTAAAAGGAACTTTACCTACATCGTTCAGATAGAGCGAAAGATTTAAAAATTATTATGGGATAGAGCGTTCATTTACACGTAGTCAATGTGCAAGTAGTCAACTCTGTTGCTACTTATTGACGTCAACACGTAGTCACCGGCCACGTAATGGTCATCTTGCAGGCCGCCTTCATCCCGTAATACCCGACAAAGTTCTATAAATGTAAACTTATTCATATGTAGGTTATGGGAACAGTCTTTGTTGTTCCCATTTGTGATTTTGTCAGAAATTCATATGTTCAGATATCTTGTCTAAAATCAAGTATTTAGGCGTTAAACTGCGCTTACGTTTATGCTCCAGCCTCTCAGATTCTTGTTGCACTCATTGCAACAAGACATCAATAAGTAGCAACAGAGTTACTCTCAACAGATTGAAAATGAATTACGTACGAGCCATGTCACAGGCAATGAACAGGCACACGAATCTATTAATGAACACGCATGCACAAACCCAAATCTAGAGTGAATGAACATGAACATCAAACTGCATTTAGAGTGAATAAACATGAACAAGCACACGAATTTAGAGTGAATAAACATGAACCTCAAACTGCATCAATAGTCAGTAGTTTATTACAAGACCTAACACACGGAATTAACACTAAATCATGGGCAGGCGAAATCTTATAATTTTTCAATAATGAAAGATTCATACACAAAATACCTTACAAATGAGAGCCACTTGAGTGGATTGTTACGGGTTCGTAGTTTGAGGTATAGCCTGTGAAACCCTAGATTATGAGGTCGAAGATATATCATTTGAAAGGTAAATTAATCATTATAGGGATTTACCGTAGAGCAAGATCTAGCCGTCTACTTGTTACCGCCCGTCTGCGGAAGGGAATTGTCGTCGTGCTGGAAGGGAGGACCAGCTAGGGTTTCAGGACGGAGAGAGTGAGAAACAATGGAGGAGTCGCGATTTGTCAGGTAATTTATATAATGGCAGGACATATAAATAAGTGGCAAATTGAGGGTAATAATACCGAATGTATGGGAGGATTATGCTGCTCGATTTCAATCCACACAATTTCGACCGGATTGAAAAGCTGACGTAATATGGCCATAGTATCCCGCGATCCGAGAAAAAAATAGGCTACCAAACATTATCCGTATGCATATAATTTCAGTAATATAGCATTAATAAACCTCCACTAATGATATAATTTGGTTCTTCATTACCTTTTGTAATAATTTCATGGCACCGCCAGGACACGTGTGGGATTTTTGACAATTTCTGCTTGTTTTGATTTTCAGTGGGCCCGTACAGAGGCCTACTTAGCTCATGGACTTTATTTTTACTATTTATTTTCTAAGATTCGTACCTTTAACATCGTACGGACCAAAATGAAAATACGCATCAGCCCACACGAGGTAGCTGAAAATGAAGGCATTCTAGTTATGCATAGAAACTGCCCGGCCCAAGCCTGAAGCCAAAAATCCGAATCAATATTCGAAGGGTGTCTATTTATGATTAATTATCTCGTCATGGAAATCGAAGCAAATCAGAATCAGATGATTCACAGTGTTCTACTTGTCCAGTCGAGCCCAATCCAGTGTGCCGTGTCCTGTGTCCTGTGTGTATTCACAGTTCACTATTGAGGGAAGGATACGAAGACCCAAAATAGTTACCGCCAGTCCAAACGCATCATTATCCATTTCTTAACCACTCCAGTGTGCCGGAATTCCGGTTCTGGTAGGGAGGCGATACGATAATGTTGTTATCTGTCAGGCAGATTTCCTCTTCTTTTTGCTCCACGACGTCTCTAGCTCGGCAGTCCAATGTGAAGAGAGATTCCTGTGCGAAGTCACGGAGTTATGCCAGCATAAATCAGAGGTCCGTTTGTATAGCCACCCTCAATATCCCCAAGAAGAAAAAAGATGGAAATCACAGGTTGGAGTCTGTATTTGTTCTTGTTTTCAGATGGGTTTTTATTTTTGCGCTCCATGTTCTCGCAAGTCGTAACTTCTAGTTCTTGGATTTTCTTTTTCTGCGTTGAACTTCGTTATGCTTTTCTCCGGTTTATCTTTCTGTATTCCACTCCTATGTTTTAGTTGGTATGGTGAGATTGTTTCCTCCAAGTGTAACACTTCAATCCTAAATTTCCATTGCATAACATAGTGATACTGTCATCCCATGCCACATAGTGCTATGTTGCGCTGCTTATTGAAGCTTGAACTCTATACTACTTCACAACGAAGACATCATTGATCAAGAATTGCCAACCCTTTTTGAACCGCAATTATTTCAAGTTTTGATTTTTAATGTTGATTGCATCTTGAAATTCACTAATTTGCAACATATCCTTTCACGGAAACAGTCTCTTCATCTCTTTTGAGAAGTGAGGGTATGACTGTGTACATCTTACCCTCCCCAGACCCTGCCTAAGGGCGGGATTTACTGGTATGTTTGGTTTGGTTTGGTTTATCCTTTCACTATTAATCTGTGATTGAACTTTTAATCCAGACATGAGAGTTCGGTGTTTGAACTTCTAGATACTAATCAAGACGGCCTCCCGAGTTTGAGTGCTGCATGGGAAAGTGTTAGAGGATTCCTTGCTGAAACATTTAAGAGTTCTTCGGGCACAAGAAAAGAGAAATCTTCATCTGCAAGAGGAGTGGCAGGTTCGATTTAGACTGTTACTTCATATTATGATCTTCGATAAAGGTTTACCTGTTTCTCCTGGCCCTTGATTAGGATTCTTTAACATTTAGCTGCCGTTGAAGATGCCAGCATTGACATTGGGGATTTCTTCAAAGGGCCACTTCCAGGGAAATTTCTCAAGCTTTTGGGCTATCTGGCCCTGTCGAGGCTCGGAGTATATATACCTCTTGGTGGTGTAAATCGGGATGCTTTCATAGGTAATCTTGACCAAAACAGTCTGTTGGGCACTCTGGATTCATTTTCTGGAGGAGGCATCGGTAGGCTTGGAATAGGCTCTCTGGGCATTGTGCCCTTCATCAATGCACAGATAGTTTTTCAGCTTCTTGCTCAAGTCAACCCGAAGTTGCAAGAACTCCAAAAAAGAGAAGGTGAGGCTGGTAGGAAGAAAGTGCTCCAGTATACTCGCTATGCTTCGGTTGGTTTTGCAGTGGTTCAGGTATATGATACATGATATTGAGTAGGTACTGCTAACTGAAAACACTGTAGATTGCTTACTCTTTCAGGTTTGAGTCTCAGAGCATCATTTCGAGGCAGCATATTTTGCTCATCAGACATACTTAAATTTGGATTTTCACAATGCAAGCATCAATTACGTGAATTTTTATTACTCCATTAATTCAATTATGAAACTGCAATTCGCCTTATTTTTCATTACAGGCAATTGGCCAAGTATTGTATCTTCGTCCTTACGTCAATGACTTCAATACTGAGTGGGCCCTGTCTTCAGTTGTTTTGCTGACTCTTGGATCTGTTATCACGACTTACATTGGGGAAAGAATTACTGACTTAAAACTTGGAAACGGAACATCTCTTTTAATATTCACAAACATCATCTCATACCTGCCGGCATCCGTTGGGAGGACAGTTGCACAGGCATTTCAAGATGGTAACTATGTTGGACTTGCTGGCATCATTGTTTCCTTCCTTTTGCTAGTGCTAGGCATCGTTTATGTCCAGGTTAGTGTTCCATAACTCCTAAAGTTGCCTGACATCATTATGCAGTGAACTTAATGAAGTATCTATGTTGTATCAGGAAGCAGAGAGGAAAATTCCACTTAACTATGCATCACGATATACTGGTGGAGCTCTTGGGCTCCAAAAATCTGCTTACTTACCCTTTAAAGTATGTACCTTGTTTCAGATGTCTATCTGGTTTCTTCTCGGCACAATATCTCTATGGCTTGCATCATTCTGAATTTCTGCATGTTTTCATGGTATGTTTGAAGTTACTCTCGTTCTCTTTCTTTGTACCCTAGTTTGTACTATGTAATCCAAATTCAATGCTCTTTATTCCGGATTCCCCATCAAGAGCCAAAAATGCTTAGTCACAACTTCGTTTTCTTTCCCAAAGGCATTTAAATTGGCTCTGTCCTATTTGTCTCGGAGAAAATGCATTAGATTGCCCAATGAGTAGCGAGGTGACTCTTTCTTCCTTTGGATTTGCCATCTATTCTAGAATTTTTCACTTCATCTTACATTATTAATGCCTTGTAAGTTATGCATGTTGTTGAATAAAAACGTGCAGTAGAGGTAGGTTATAAGAGTTTGGTGTAGCATGAGATTGTTGACCTCTCTTCTCCTCTTGCCTATATAGGCATGTGTAAATCTTGTATCAAAGATCAAAGAATCATAAGAATCATCTTTATGTTTCCAATCTTTCAATATGGTATCAGAGTTGTAGAATTCGGCGTCCTCCGCTGTCTGTCCGCCGCCCGCCGCCGCTGACCGACCACCACAGAACATATCAGCAGAACCGCCTCACCCTCCTCGTTACACTGGTACAAGTCGTTTTTCAAAATACGACCGGAATCCGGCTAGATCTAATATTTTCCGCCGAGGTTTTCGGACACTTTCCGGCGATTTCCGCCACCGTACGACATCTCCTACTCCGGCGACCGCCACCAGTGGATTCGCGCCGCCGAGGTCGTCACGGGTGACCACTCCACGCGCCTCGCCGCCGCCCGGAACGCAGAATCTCTGGTTTGATTCCCTCTACACATTGGCGCTATTTAGATTTTTTAGTTAACCGATGGAATTGATATTATGTGCCTGATGCGTCAGTATGTGTTTAGAGGCGCGACTAGTGTGATGTGTGGAAGATTGGAGTCTATCCTTTTAGATTATTGATTGCAGTCGTGCTTGAAGTTGCACGCGATGACGGAACAAAGTACCAATGAGAAAACAGGGTTAGAGGCATTAAGTGCGCTCAACCCTGAAACCCTGAAAGCTTTGATTGGTTTGGTTCAGGGTATGGGTACATCCGCTTCTGCGGGGCAACCACCAGAACTCGATCTTCCGCCTATCGACTTGAAACTTGATGGCCACACAACCTACTGTAACTAGGCCTTACGGGTTGAGAGCGCCTTAGAGAGTAAGGAATTACGAGGTTTTTTAGAAGAGAAGGAATTTAGTGATGCTACGAACACCTCTAAATAGAAGGCCACACATGCCACTTTTTGTGTGTGGTTACTGAATTCAATAACTCCTGAGATCTCTTCCTCAGTGGAGAATTTCAAGGTTGTCAAGGATATGTGGATGCGATTAAAGGAAGATTATTCTGGCACGGAGAATCAATTGAAAAAGTTTCAGATTCGATTGCAAATAGATGCTGAGACACAGAGGGGCAGACCTATGCAAGGGTACACTATTTGTCTACGACGACTATGGGCATCTCTAGAACACTTTCAGCCCCTAGCAGACTGTTCTACTGACTGTCTCAGTCGGAAGGTTCAGGAAGAAGAGAAGACAATGAAATTTTTAAAGGACGTAGACTCGATCTATCATACACGGCGATAGATCTTGTTGGGTCAGCAGACTATTCCACTTCTGAGTGAGACCATTGCTGCAATGTTACAGGAGGAGTCCCGACTTCAGCTACATGAGACTGAGCCCGTCATAGGATCGGGGGCTAAAGCTTTAGTCACTGTCGGTCGTCCACTGACTAAGACTCGCAGTTGTTATTAGTGTGGTGAGCATGGACACTTGATGGAGGCTTGTCCCTAGCCGATGAGAGACGTTGGATGGAGGGGACGTGGCAGAAGCGATCGTGGTCGAGGAGGCCGGAGAGGTGGAGCAAGGAATGGAGGACGTGGGAGGCATCGTACCCACCTTGCTGTGGAGACTGAGGAGGATGGGCTCGGAGGAGCAGACGACTATCCACCCACCCTACCAGATGCGTCAGTAATGTTGCTCATGTCGCTCTACACTCAGATATGCAAGGTACGTTTGATTCCCTTGCACTTGCATCCTTTCCCACTACTGGCTCCTTAGATTGGATTCGTGACTCTGGAGCATCCACACACGTGACAGGTTCTTCTAAGGAATTCAGTACTTATACGTCCTTAGAAGTCCTGTATAGTGTTAAGACTGCTGGTTGCACTGATCGGCCAGTGGTTGGAAAGGGTACAGTGTGATGCACTGACACTCTGATGTTGTCCAAAGTTTCACATGCCCCTTCTTTCACAGTTAACCTTCTCTCTATCAGTGCCATTATTCTTCACTTAAATTGTCGTGTTATTTTTTATATTTCATAGGTGATCTTCTACGAAAAAAGGGTTCGACCAGGTTCTTGGGACTGGGAGATGGTGTGATGGACTGTGGTACCTAAATGGAAAGAGTATGGATCACTACAACACGAGGTAGGTAGGAAGTAATCTACTTCCTCCCATAACTTGATGAGACAAGCGACATAATCTTCAACCTTTTTATCTTCCTGAACCAGATCACGAATCTCTTTTTTCAATCTGAAACGCACGCATTTGATTCTCTTTTCCGGAGTAATTCTTCTTCAGTCGAGTCCACATATCACTAACAAGCTCCAAACCATCGACCGAGGAAGCGATGGTAGGAGTTAATGAGTTAAAAAATCATACTTTCAGTTAAGAATTAATCGCTTTCCAGTCATCAGTTTGACTAGTCGCTTTTCCTTTTTCATCCCCTGTGAGATAGCTCCCAATTTTCTATCCACCAAGGTAGTCTCAATTCGATGGGACCAACTAACATAGGTGGCTCGTCCATCTAGTTTCAAGTCAAGAGTTGGTAGGTCAAGCTTGACCTGTGTGGTAGCTGGAACAATCGGCATTGGTGAAACACTCATCTCCTGCATTATCCCTTGGATAAGCTGCAGGGTAGCAGGATCAAGTTTCGCCAATGCTTCCAACTGTTTCCCCATCGCATCATCTTCTTTTCCTGCCATCTCACAGCAAGCACTGCAACACAATTAATATATCTTTCCGGCAACAATCAATCAATTATCACCTCTACGTCATGCCTAATTGGATGCTCCAAGTTTAG
>JAOWBN010000017.1:69284-91286 GCA_028565015.1 Pinguicula moranensis | reverse complement strand
GATGATAATATATGTATCCCTTTTGATGCTGACCATATCCTACGAACATGCACTTCTGCACAATGATCAAACTTGGTGTGATCTCCTCTTAGAACATGAAAGAATACAGTACACCCAAAGTCTCGATGTTGTAGTGTAAGAGTGGATGGACCATGAGTGCGATCACCTAAAGTTTGTAGAGGTGTTCTGAGGTCAAGTGCTTTGGTAGGAAGTCGGTTAACAAGGCAAGCCGCAGTGGCAAGTGCATCAACCTATAGAGAAGTCGATGCATTAGATTCAATCAACAGTGCTCGTGTAGTCTCTAGGACTAACCTATTTTTCCATTAAGCAACTCCATTTTGCTGGGGGGGTATGGGGACAATAGGTTTGGTGAATCATCAATTTTTTTTTGAAATTTTTTTCCATGGTGGAGTTGATAAACTCTCCCCCAGTATCCGATCGCAGGATGCGAATGATTTTCTGAAATTGAATTTGGATTAGGACAAAAAGCTCAGAATTTTGATGGGGCCTCAGATTTATTTTTGAGAAAGTAAACCCATGTCATACGGGTGCAAACACGAACGAACAACACAAAATATTTGAACCCAACACGACTAATACTTGGAATAGGGCCCCAAACATCCGAATGAATTAACGAGAAAGGTTTAGATATTTTAGCAGTACTCAAAGGAAATGAATGTCTATGATGTTTTGCCAAAATACAGGTGTCACAAATAAAATCACTGTTTTTTTCCGAAAGATATGAAGGAACAAAAGCTTGAGATACCCTGCTTACAGATGTCCCAATCATCAGTGCCAAATCCAGAGCTGTCGATCCACTATTCCATCAGCTAAGAGAGCAGTTCTAGGGCAAATCATATCATCATCATAGTAGAGTCCTCCCCCGTTTAATGTCACGCTCAATGGTCTCTTTCTTCCGGATCTCCTGTAAGAGGCAAAAATGAGAAAACATCAGAACAACACAATTTAACTCCTAAGACACATGACTGATGGACAAGAGCTTGCATGATAAACTGGGCACATATAAGCAATTATTGGGTTTCAAAGTAGGTGATATTGCAATAGAACCAGCCCCCTGAATTTGAGATAAAATCACTTGGGTCATAGGTCGTAGTTTCCGTAGCACCACAATCAAAAATTCATTTATCACATTTTTTATCTGGCCCCTGAATAATATATGCAGATCCGGGTATTTTGTAGGGCTGAATTCGGGAATCGGGTATCTGCACAGTTTTTTTGGGGAATCTTCATAAATCTGTGGGTTGTTCTGCAGTTTTCAGAGTTTCTGGGGGGTGTTTTTTTGGGTTTTAAAAAACTTTTGGGCTCCTTGTGAGATTTCAGGTTTATTCAGGGTAAGGCTGGATTTTGCTCAAACTCTCAGAACTCCATATGTAAATAAAGAACTGTCAGGAGCTAATTTGCTAAGTATAAAATAGGGATTTGAGGACAAAAAATTGTCCCCAATTCCTGTACCTCCATCTCAATAGAGGGTTTCCTGCGCAGCTTCACGATCTCTTTGTGCAGCGACAAATTGCTTTGATTCCCGTTGGCCTGCTGCCATGGTCGGTGATGGCCGCCGTAGTCCCCTTTCCCCTCTTTCGATTTGAATTAAAGAACCACTTTGGGAATCCAATTTTTTAAGTACTGATCGGTGCACAATCCGAGCAATAGAGCTTGGATTCGTCATCCACTGGACGGGATAATAACTTCTTTGTCTGATCCGGTCGATTCTTGGCTGGAAATCCGCCAACAACACCTTGGGATGTGGCTAAGGTTGTACTGGCAAAAAATTGCTATCGCTTCCGGCAGTGTAGCGGAAGCGGAAGCGAAAGCGGAAGCGAAAGCGGAAGCGAAAGCGGAAGCGAAAGCGGTGATCAAAATGCAATCCGCTATATTAGCTGAAGCGATGGTGGTAGCGATATCGGTTTTTCGCTACTACCGCCAATACCGTTATTATTTAATTTAAAATATTAAAAAATGAAAAATATAAATTCATGGTAGCGTGTCTATGTTATGAGTTCACTCTTTCGGTATCACTTACAAAATTGAGAACTCACTATTCAGAATTCTCTGAAATCACAAATCAGACACGAGTCGACCGCTCTTCGCCTATTCCTTCTCCAGTTTCCTTCGTCTTCAGTGTTCACCTTCAGATTCAAAAATCAGGCGTGTTCTCCTCTTTCAGACGTGAATGACTATTCTCGTCTCCGTAAGTCTTTGTCCGCCTCCTTCCTCCGCCAACTGCTGGTTTATAACTTTATTTTATTTTTTGACAGTTATACATGTACTCATGTATGCCTCTTTCTTCATCCTTCCCTAATATTAATTGGCATTTTGTGATGATTAGCCATGCCTCCTTCACTGAAATGTTGTGTTGCACTGTAAATCGCCTGTATCAATTTACTCTGGATTAGTAATGAAAGTGACCATCTTGAAGCCGCAATTACCTGTGAGTGCACGCAGATGATTTCATTAATTGCTTGGCTCCTTTGCACTTAAATTTCCTTGTCATGTGATGGGCTACAGAAGTACTTGGGATTCATTGTAGAAAGAATTATTAGTTTATTGAGTCCATTTGTATTTTATATATATTTGTTTTATATTTATTAGCGGATTTAGCGGTTTCTGCTATCGTTTCTGCTATTTTAGCGAAAGTAACAAAAGCGGAATAACGGTTAGCGGATGCGGAAGCGGATGAATTTTTCAAATTCGTTAACTTAGCGGAAAGCGAAAGCTCACCGCTACCGCTAAAGCCGTTGAACAACCCTAGATGTGGCTCCGTCGTGAGACTTAGAGTTGAGGATTTCAACTCCGGTGGCTGCGTGGTGAATAATGGCATAGGCTGCTTCCACTGAAGGTAAAAGTTTTTCCTTCAATATGTCCCTTTGAATTGCATCAAATTCATTGTTGATCCCGGCTAAGAATTGAAATAGCCTAGTCTCCTTTAGGTGGTTGAAGAAGGCTATGTCTTCTTTATACTTTATGAGATTTGGCTGTCGACGATCTATGTTGCACCAAATCTATTGTAAATTGCTATAGAGTTCTTCAAGAGTCTCTGTCCCTTGATGTTGTTTAGTCGCCTGTTTTGATAAATCATAAATCTGTAATCAATCACTGTCATTGTCAAAAGTTGTTGCGAGTGAATCCCATATTATTCTTGCCGGAGGATATTCTGCATACTGCATCATAAGATTGACCTTCCATTGCTTGTAACAGCCATGAGATGATGTTTAGATCTACCTGTTCCCATTGTGGGAACAGTGAAATCTTGCTCTGATGGTACCGAAAGTATTCTGGTTAAATGTGACATATAGCCCCAACAATCGATTGCCACTCAGACCAACCTATACCATAACCCATAATTTGTGTGATTTAGCTTGACGCCTATAACAATTCCTTGACTTGGATTAAACTGCTTTAGCATCGTTTCTATTTGAGCGGACGCTTGGTCAGATTTGTCCAAGCCTCCTGTTAGTTGTGGGTTGAGCAACGCCGTCTTGTGTGGTAGTTGCTCCTCATTAGTGTTATAAGTGAACGACATGGTAGATGATGAAACTTTAAGATTGCTTCAAAGATCAACTATGAGCTCTGATACACTAATAAAGTGGAATGTAGATAATATCATCGACAATTTGTATGGATTCTCTTTCTTATCTTTAACAAAAATGATATAGCGCACGGAAAACGCCGCACGGAAAAGACAAGGAAGGGCCAAAATGACCAAAATACCCTCGTGTTGAACACTGGTACAGAATTCAACATAGGGGTATTTTAGTCATTTTGGCCCTTCATTGTCTTTTTCGTGCACGGAAATCCGTGCGCTATATCATTTCTCTATCTTTAAGGATGTGTCATTACAATTGTTTTATAAATGGAAATCAAAATTAAGTAGGAAAGAAGTAGGAGATAAGGAATGATTGATTTTGGTTAATTCTTTCCTTGTACAATTTCCTTAATTACTCCTTCCCTATTTAACTTATTCTATCATGTTTTGCCCAGCTATACGTGAGACAGGAAATTCGTGGAGAGAAGAAAGATTAGAAACCTGGATACTAATTTACTATAAGTTGTCATTCAGAATTTTGATGATTATTGCATTAAATATTGTTCATTGTTAATTAAATTTTAAAATTCTTTCAAGTATCATCTTATTGGGCCTCAGTTGCATTATTCTGGGCTTCAGGCCCGTTTCAATTGATATGGATATGGAACGGGTAATACAATTGAGCCAACTGAAGATGGCTTCGGAGAAGTTCCGAACCCATCCTCACTACTCCGGCACTCGCTGAGAATTGCAGAAATTAAGCAAAATCAATGGCTCCGAAGGCTAGAGAAAAGTCGAAGCCGGCGGTCGCTGCCGCTACGGCGGTGTCCATTGAAGATCTCTTCACATCCCTCAATCGCCACATCCAGCGTTCGGAATTCGACCAAGCTATTAAAGTTGCAGATCAAAGTATGTCAGATTGTGTAGCTAGTTGTGCATTCTAATCTATTCGAAATTTTCTGGAACTAGCATTTTGATGAATTTATTTGTTGGAATTTCAGTCCTCTCGATTGCTCCTGGAGACGAGGACGCAATGAGATGCAAAGTTGTGGCTTTGATTAAGGACGACAACATTGACGGAGCTTTATCTGCAGTGCAAGACTTGTCAAAGAAGGCTTCAGTAGATCTTAGTTTTTTCAGTGTACGCTTGATTTGTTATAAATGCACACCATGTTGTGTGTACTGTCTTTCTGTTTCACGTGTTTTCTATGCAGTGTGGTTTACGAATGACTTCAGTTGGGACTGTGTGGTTAATCGTCCTCCAGTCGTTTACGTACTATTCATGGCTGTGATAGAAACTGCTTTCTGTTATCTCCATCTGGGAACCTAGATACAAATAGTTCCAGCTAAGTTACCAATAGCTAGCTGTTACAAGTTCTAGTTAATCCTGGTAGTATTATGGTGAAATTTCTTATGGTTCTTTTTTGATAGGCTTCATGCGGAGTTATTTTTTAAAGAGCAACCATTTCCATAATCTTCTGAAAATTCTTAAACAGATAATGATTCCTTATGTAACCACATATATAAATGCATACATAGGGATTTTACGAAACAATTGAATTCATGTATAATTTAGTTAGGAAATTTAAGGGCTACTACGTTCATGCCTTCATCGACAAATATTACTGTTGTTTCTTTATACGTTTCCCTGTATTGTATTTTCTGGATCCCTCTGTTGTTATGCCACTGGAAAATGAAAGTTGAAAACGCCCAAGTTCTATTGCCATTCTTCCTGCTAATTGATGCCTTGCGTGTCTGAATAGGCATACTGCCTGTATCGGCAAAATAAATTGGATGAAGCTTTGAAGTTATTGAAAGAACAAGAAGGAAACCCTGCAAGTATGTTATTGCAGTCACAGATTTTATATCGTTTAGGAAAAATGGATGATGCTGTGCATATATATCAAAACCTTCAGAAGACGAAGACAGATTCCTTAGAAACAAATCTTGTTGCTGCATTGGTTACTGCTGGGAGGTCCTCCGAAGTGCAAGGGACAATTGATTCTCTCAGAGTTAAACCAACTAGCAGTTTTGAACTGGCATATAATGTTGCATGCTCATTGATAGATAGAGACAAACACAAAGATGCAGAGCAACTGTTGCTATCAGCTCGAAGGTGATATGAACTTTTGGACATGCTCAAACTAATGATTATCTTTCAGCTTTAAGAGTTTCCTTTCATCATGCTTCATGCTTTGCAGTATACCATGTGAAGCATTAGACTAAACATTGTATGTGTTTCCTTTAGTTAAACTTTTTGGATCTGCATGATTTTTTTTCCTTTGTAGCATGCTATGACTTCTCTCTGGCATCCCGGATTTGTCTAGAATCTTTCCTGGAGTCATGATTTGAGTATTAGAATTATGTGCTGAAACGTTTGTGTCAAGCTCACATTTTTTTATGCAGAATTGGTCAGGAGACTCTCATGGATGAAAATTTACCTGATGATGACATAGAGATTGAATTGGCCCCTATCGCTGTCCAATTAGCTTATGTTCAACAGGTAAAACAGAATATAAGTGTGCATTACTTATTTCCTACTTAATTGGAGAGACGCATGATATCAGATCTTGCATTGCTCCCCAGATACTTGGAAATACTCCTGAAGCTCTTGGATCCTATTCCAATATCATCAAAAAGAATCTTGCTGATGAACCATCACTGGCCGTGTCAACATGCAACCTTATTGCTATAAAAGGTCACAAGGATGTGTCAGATGGCTTAAGAAAACTTGATAAGCTGATAGAAAAAGGTGATGATCCTCTCACCTTTCAGCTTGCCCGGGGTCTTGACTTAAAGCTCTCACAAAAGCAAAGAGAAGCCATATATGCTAACCGTGTACTATTGCTTCTTAATTCTAACAAGCTTGATCAGGTAATTTGCTTTTGGCTTCTGTTTCCATGTGTTGCTTAGTTATCATATAAGGATATATACTTCTAGCAGGTCCCTTTACTTTGGTTGAATGTTTAGCTAATTTGTGCAGGCAAGAGAACTTGCCTCAGCCGTTCCTGGTATATTCCCGAACAGTGTAATGCCTGTGCTTCTCCAGGCTGCAGTGCATGTAAGAGAGAATAAAGCCAATAAAGCCGAGGAACTATTATTGCAATTTGCAAATAAATTTCCTGAAAAGTCTAAGGTCATCCTGCTGTCAAGGGCTCAAGTAGCTGCTGCTGCAGGCCATCCTCAAGTGGCAGCTGAGTCTGTACTTAACATTCCTGATATTCAACACATGCCTGCTACAGTTGCTACTGTTGTCTCTCTGAAAGAACGTGCTGGAGATATTGATGGTGCTGATGCTGTTTTTGATTCTTCAATACGCTGGTGGTCTAACGCCATGACTGAGGACAATAAGCTTGATGTTATCATGCGAGAAGCTGCTTCTTTCAAGCTCAGGCATGGGAAGAAGGCTGAGGCTGCTCGCCTATATGAGGAGCTTGTGAGAAGCCATGGAAGCATTGAAGCATTGGTAGGTCTCATTCGAACTGCTGCTCATACAGATATTGAAAAAGCTGAATCATACGAGAAGCAGTTGAAACCATTACCTGGTTTGAAAGAAATCAATGTTGAGAGTTTGGAGAGGACTTCAGGTGCTAAGCACGCTGAGAATGGCCCAACTGCGGGAATCACTGAAGCATATGAACCCAAGACTAAGGAGAAAACCAAAAAGAAGAGGAAGAGAAAGCCCCGGTACCCGAAAGGCTTCGATCCTGCAAATCCAGGTCCTCCACCAGATCCTGAAAGGTGGCTGCCAAAGAGGGAAAGATCCAGTTATCGGCCAAAGAGAAAGGATAAGAGAGCAGCTCAAATCAGGGGTTCTCAGGGTGCAGTTGTTAAAGAAGCTGATGGCCATGCCAACCCCAAGTCTAACCAAGCTACTAACTCCAAAGGAACCTCTCAAACTGCAAGTACATCACAGCAATCAAAAGCATCATCAAAGTTCCGGAAGAAATCCAGGAAGTAAATTCAGCGGAACCAATTTTTTTAGCTTTTACTTTCCAGTTCAGTTGTTTCCTTCCAGGGGGATGATGTTTTATGATCTTCATGCTTGGAAACTTAAAACGCATCAATGTACGAGAAAAATAGCTGAACTTTTTGTATTCATTACTGTAAATTGACTTGTTTTGTAGCAACAGTTGTTCCATTACCATAAAATTGTCAATTATCTTGACATAATTTACGATAAATGAAAACGTTGTTTCAGAGTGAACATAAGAAGGTATACCTTTTTATGTTAGCTCTTCAAATCTTGTGATCTCATCCTTCATATGGGGTAAACCAGGTATGCATTCCATTGGCTCCATTTGTTTGGACAAGATAACCAAACATCTGAAAATCTCATCAGATTGAGAATGTGACTTATCTCTGACTGTGAACTCATAAAGATCTCCATTAACCTCTATGGAGCTGCACCCGGGGGTCTTATCCACCCCTCTCTCCCTCATCATCTTCCTCACCTCCACGGCCTTGTGCCGCATATTTGCTTCTGTATACATGCTCGCGAGCAGTACGTATATCCCACTGTCGCCAGGGTCTAATTCAAGGAGTTTCATGGCGGCTCTCTCTCCCAACTCAAGGTTCCTATGGAGTCGACACGCGAAAAACATGGCTCCCCAAACTGCAGCATCTGCTTTCATAGGCATGCTTTCAAGGAGTTCCATGGCCTCGTGAAGAAGACCAGCCCTCCCAAGAAGGTCAACCATGCAAGAATAGTGCTTCATTTGCGGGGGAACGTTATACTTGAAACTCATTTGAGAGAATATCTTCCTGCCCTCTTCAACTAAGCCTCCGTGGCAGCAGGCTGATAAAACCCCGAGAAAAGTTATCTCATCTGGAGTTAAACCAGCATCAATCATCATATGGAAGAATGATAAAGCATCCCGGGCATCTCCATGAAGTGCCAAGCCACCGATTATAGCAGTATAAGTTAGAGCATTTCTGCTAGGGATCCCGTGGAAGACCTGAAGCGCCTTCTCGATATGGCCACACTTGGCATACATGTCGACCAAAGCTGTTCCAAGAACAATATTCACAGAGAGCATATGTTTCTCAATGTAATGGTGAATCCAGATTCCAACATCAAGTGCTCCAAGCTGCGCGCAAGCAGATAAGCAGCTAGCCATGGTGACCTCATCGGGCTCGACTTTCATTGCTTGCATCTCATGAAACAGGGACAATGCCTCTTTACTTCGCTGGCGCTGGACATAAGCACTTATTAGTGCATTCCAGGGGAACACATCCTTCTCCGGCATTGCATTGAAAAGTATGCGAGCAACATCTAGATGGCCATATTTTGCATGACCCACAATCATGGTTGTCCAACTCACTATTGTCTTCTCTTCCATTCTATCAAACAACTTCTTAGCTTGCTCCAGGTCTCCACATTTCACATACATATCTAAAAGTGCATTAGCAAGCGGAATGGTCATGTCCAAACCACGGTCTTGTATGAATTGAAGGGATTCATGCCCGAGCTTCAAATCCCCAAGCTGTGCGCATGCCATAACAACTCCAATCATGGTAACCTCATCCGGATCAACAGCATTCTCCATCTCCATTTCCCTGTATAACCTCAAAGCCTCATTAGGTTTACCACTCCTCGAATACCCATTAATCAAAGAATTCCAAGAAATCAAGTCCCTCACACAACTTTTCTCAAACACATTATTGGCTGCCTCCAACTCCCCACAACAAACCAAAAAATGAAGCAAAGAATTGTGCACAAATATGTTGTCTCCATAATTCATCTTTAAGACCTGCCCAAGAATCTCATGCCCCATATAAAACAACGATAAGTTTGCACAGGTCTTCAACAATAAGGGGAAAGTATAATGATCAGGCCTTAAACTAACACCACTAACACTTATCACAACCAACATCCGTTTGTAAAGAAGAAAAGCTTCAAATGGATTCTGACTCTCACTGAAAGCTCTAATAGCTATATTCCAAGAAAATGCATTGGGATTCTGCATCGCAAACAACAACCTCGTGGAATAATTCAGATCACCCATTGGAGAGAGTGCACAAAAAGCAATTAACCGGCTGTAAGCCAACCCGTCTGAAGAAAGTCCAGATACAATAATCTGGGATTGGACTTGCTCCAGATGGATCATTGACTTGCATTTGGTTTCGAGAAGATGGAGCGTGGGATTGGAAAGAACGAACTTGTGGTTTGTGTTCCAGTTACTTTCCGCAATCTTACACTGGTGCTTGAGTTTATTTCTTTTGGGCAAATTCGAGAGTGTGTGGAGATGAAAAGAAGCGATATTGGAGAGATCTGAGAAGGGTTTGTGGGTACAACACTGTCGGAACCTGCTGATGAAGAATGAAAGCATGAGAATTCAGGCGGGAGATCAGGGAGATGATGTTCAAGTTCCTCAAATAGTAAAGTGGGAATGGGGAACCATCTATAAAAGTCGTATTGGATTGAAAAATTGTCAAGAAGAAGCATTGTTTAAATGCTCCCTGAATTTTACAACTTTTATCATGTTCTACTCGCTGCTAAGTGATAAGCAACTAAACTTCACAAATGAATTACAAACGAAAATAGACTCTTTGTATAATTACAAGGCTAAGGCTGCATATATCTGACCCCAGACCCCAACTTAATTAGGAATATATTGGTTAAAATTATTTTTTTTTTTTTGAATTTTACAACTTTTATTGGATTGGTTATACTCACACAAAGAAGACCAGTTACTATTACTTTACTACCATGAACATACTGTCACCACATGTCTAGAAAAAAAAATTAGGGGACTAAAAATTTTTTAGGGGTAAAAAATAATATAAGGATGAAAATAAAATTTTATTAGGAGTGATGTGTTCTTTTTAGATTGTTGGATGATAAAATAATTTACATGTTCAACCGTCCTAAAAAATAATAATTTTATCCACTCAAATAATAATAAAAATAAAAATTATTATTTAATACATTATAAAATTAAATTTCAATAAAAAAAATATTATCATATTTATATAAAAACCTACAACAAAAATATCTAAATATATAAAACCCTCCATCCGCCCTATGTCACAATGTTCATTCTGTAATATGTTCATTTTTTTCTTTCTGAAATTTGAAATCCTAATACTGAAAACTTTTCCGAGGCTATGGAATTTGATTGAAAGCATGCACATTTTAGCGAAGCACATGCCTGTCCTAAAAAAATAATTTTTGTAAAATCCCCATAACTGAAACTCTTGTCCTTCAAAGTTTGAGCACATAAATTATTGTCACATTCTAAGAAAAATATGTTTGGCTGTCCCACTGTCGTTACAAATTGGTACTCAGTCTCACATGCTCATCTCAATCTTAGATTAGGGGTGGATTCCAGATATACCGAAACTGAAAAGTTCGATAAGTTAATAGCATTTTTCTTTCCATTTTTTTGTCAATTTTTCACTATAATCGTTCCTGTATTCTGTTAAAGAAATAGCGAAAATAACAAAAGTCAGTTAAATCAATCAATTTTTTTTTAAATATTTAAAATATTATTTAATTGAATAATTATTTTTCTACTTTATGAGTAAAAATTACAAAATGCATTGATATGGTAACAAGCTACAAATAAGTTATAAATTGTAAGCAAAGTAACAAAAACCAACCAGCTCCAACAAATTAATATTAACACCGCAAAACATTAAATAACAAGTTCTAAACAAAAGTAATAAGATTATACCAACCAAAAACTAAGTAACAATTAACATTGAACAAAGTAACATAAGCTTTTGTTTTGTTTTATTTTGACAACGGTAATTATTAGCATTTGTTTTGGTAATGGAACAAAATATATCCGTCCGTCAATATAGCGGAACAAACATACCGAAAACGATAATGGAAGTAAAATTTTTTTTCCTGTCATTTCGGTTATTTGGTATTCAGGCTTATCTAATAAGTTTGATTAGGCTCTAATTGTGCAAACCCGAATCATATCAAATTAAAAACAACAACAACAAATCGAACCAATCCGATCCATACACTAACAAACTCGGTTTACCCAATTCTGGGCTCTGGGGTAGCAACCCAGGAAGGCAGAGCCAAAATGAACACAATGCAACAGATAGTCTCTACAGACAGATGCAACTCTAATCCAAGTTGAAAGACAAATGGACGCTTAAAACTACTCAAAAGCATAAATGGTAGATAGAAGAACAAGTTAGCATTCCCAATAAGTTTACACGATTCAGTTCAAGGCAACATTTGAGATTCGCGGAACCAATATTAGCAAACGAGCACCTCGTGGTAAACCGCAGAAATTCGAGAAACCCAAATAAGCAATAACTAAATCCAGATGATAGCTAACAAGATCAGATATCAGACTGTATGAACACGGATTTCTGGGTTTAGGGTCTTAGGTCGGAAGATTTGTGTCATGAGACTTACTTGCTTTTTCAAATTCGCTGGAGGTCGGACGCATCTTCAAATTCGCTGGAGGTTTTCGGATTTTTGTTGTTCGCAAATCATCCATTATGTTTCTCGCAGCGGATTTCAGATTTCTCGCTGGTTTCTCGCAGGAGAGGATGAGCGACAGATTTTTCTCTGGTTTCTCGCAGGAGAGGTTTCTCCGTCTTCTCATTCTGTCGATTTTGTGCGACCGACAGATTTTGTTCGCAGTGAAGAATCCTATTGTTCGAAGAAACCGTTCGTGGAAACAGAAAATCTGTCGACAGATTTTGTTCGAAGTCGACAGAAAATCTATCGCCTTGTTTGAAGAAGCCGTTCGTGGGTTTACTGTAGTCGACCCTAAATTCTGTCGATTTCGAACAAAGGATGAGCGATAGATTTTCTCATCCTGGCCGTCGATTTCGACGGCCAGGATGAGATGTAACGGTTCATGTTCTAAATTATGTCAGCTGAACGGCCCCGTATATATATATATATATATATATGTATATATATTACAAAAAAAATATGAACTACTCTCTAAAAATTTCAGTATTAATGTATTTGATTATAGCTCACATTTCTATTTAAACCCTTATATTTGTTCTTATGTTATTCGTGTGGGAGTATAGAAAGGTAGGCACCGCCACTGTGGAGAGATTTTCAAAGATTGCAAGCGTCGTCTTATCTGTAGTAGAAGATTCAGATGATGCGGTCTGTTTGCCAGGTCAACAAATGTGAGCTCCTATAAACCATCACCAGAGATGGGCTTTTATGGGCCAACACAGTCTTTACTTTGATTCTTATAGGAACTCTTTAAATGTGCATTTCTGTATTGGTTGTAGATTTGCAGATCATCAGTTGGCTACCTAGAATTACATAAGTTTGTTGCCTTTTGACTTTTAGAAAGAGACTGGTAATGAGGAAGTCTGATGGCGTGGTTTGAAAACACAAAACTTGTTGAAAACTATAAGGGACATTTGTCACATTGCTATTCTATTCATAGCAAATTAATAACAAAGATGGAGCTCAATGCCATAGATGGTGTGAAAGAGGATATAGAATCAGGTCCCGGAAGATGTTGTGAGACGAAAGGCCTATATATTTGATGGTGATATAGTGCAAGGCCAGGGAAAATAGTTCTGTTGGTACCATGTGGAGCTTTCAAAAGACTATGAGAAGCTTACACAGCCTTAACACAGGTCGTACAAAACCTTATAATGTTCTATGCTCCCAATTTAAACTACAGGACGTATTGTTGTTAACAATATATCTGTAGAAGAATCAGACTCCAATCTTTCTTGCCCCACGTGATTTCAAAAGTCATGATAGTGTATAGTTTAGGAAAATATTGAGTCATGATCTTTCTAACCCATGTGATTTCAATTATTCCATAAGTCACAATTGTGTATAGTTAGGAAAAGATGTAGTCAATATCTTGTATCTATATTCTATATATGTCGTACATATTACAATGCACAAAACATTGAAGATCATTGTTTTTCTTCTCTCAATTTCTTATACTCTCCGTTCTTCTGTCTTCTTCAATTTCTCACATGGTATCAGAGCGGTAAGGTTAACGCCATCTTGTGATCCTTCTATTCAATTTATCTGGGACTACGTTATGTACGCAACATACAATTTTTCATCTCAGCGAGTTTAGTCACTTGGCAAGCTACAATCGCCATAGACAACTTCAGTTTCAACAATCTTCATTATTTGGCATTTTTCAATGGCTATTGTGACGTCATTTACAGCACCAAGCCTACCACCGATTGTCATCAAAAAATGTGATGGCTCGAATGATTTGATTTGGGTATTGCAAATCATTCCAATCGTTTAGAGTAATGATCTTATGGTCATCGTGCATGGCACACAAAAATCACCGCCGGAGTTTTTAATATTCGACACTGGAGACGCTGTGGAGAAGGCTCCTAATCCAGAATATTCTCTCTGGTGTAAAAAGGACCATTATTGCTTATGTTGGAGCAACTCGACTATCACAGATTGGATGCTTCAGTTGGTATTGAATTTTAATCACTCGGCGGAGGTCTAGGCATTTTTCGCAGCCAAATACTCGAGAAAGAATCGAACAGATGTATTTGATCTCTGTCGCAAAATCCAAACCTTGTCCTAGGGAGCACTGTCTTGTATTGACTACATTGACGCTGCTAAATGGATCGTCAATATGATTAGTTCATTGCTAACATCAATCTCCTACGGGAAGAAACACCAGTGGCTCTTGATAAATTTGAGAAGGCCCTGGTCTCGTATTCAGCCAAGTTGTCGCCCATTGTTGCAGAGTCTGCTGCATTTTACACAGATTCGTTCGGACGCAGAACATAGCTGTGAAATAGCTACCATTGTTTGAATAGAATTTTGCTTCTAGGCCCTGGTATCAGACCTCTTCTAGGCCTTAGCACTAGCAAACTACTGAACCTCCTTCTCATCAGCCCACTAGGCCGAATTTTTGGCCTTCTCGCGGTAGTGGACTTCAACGTGGACGGGGTCGCTTCTCTTCAGGCAAGTGTGTGCAGGGCTACGGGTTGAATATGCACTCTAGGCCCAATTCTACGGTTGGACAGTTCTCTGCCATGGGCCAAACACCTCCTTCAGGCCCACAATAGGATAACTTCTCTTACGAGCCTCCATGTAATGTTGTTGAATTTCAAATTTGGATAAATATTATCATATTGCATTAGACTGTTATTAGCATATGAATTTTTCTTTTCAGGGACACCATCCTACAGGCTCAGGTCAATCTGGATATTGATGACAGTAATGGTTTGTTGATAGTGGAGCCAATGAACATATTGCCAATGGAATCGCTCTTCTCATGCAGCAGCAACCTTACTTTGGATCTGACTTGGTAGTTGTTAGAAATGGTACAGGTTTAGAGATCATGAACACTGGCTCCCTGAATATTCAAAATTTCATACCCCCCTACATTTATCCCGAGTTCATCACTGTCCTAATGCCTCTGCCAATTTATTATCTGCCCATAAATTTTGTATCGAAAATCGTTGCTATTATACTCATAGATTCTTTTTTTTATATCAAAGACACCAGGAAAAACACTGCTGAAGGGATCGAGTATTGGAGGAATGTTCCCAATCAACATGGGGAGTTCCCTTCTAACTGTTAAATGTACATTTGCTGGGCTGATTGGCACTAACCCACACTATCCATCTGGCATGCACAGTTGGGTCATGCTTCCTAACCTATAGTTAATCATGTCATTAATCAATTTGGTATGCTCGTTTCTGCCGCTAATTGTCCCAATTTGGTATGTGAGTCTTGTCAACTTGGAAAAAGTAAGAAATTACCCTTTGAAACTTCGTCTAGTACTATTTTGAAACCTTTGGAAATTATTCACTCTGATGTATGGTCTACTTCAATTACATCTATTAACGGTTTTTGTTATTACATTATATTTGTGGACGACTTTACACGCTTTATGTGGCTATATCCTCTTAAAGCAAAATCAGATGTTTTTCAAGCATTTATTACCTTTCAAGACATGGTTAAATATCAATTTGAGTTTGAAATTAAAGCTTTTCAATCAGATGGTGGTGGTGAATTATATTCTACTCAGTTTAAATCCTTTCTTCATAAATGTGGAATCTTTCGTCGCATATCATATCCACATACACCCCCAATAGAATGGTCTTGGTGAACGCAAAAATATCGACATATAATAGAAGTGGGTATTACTTGCTTAACTAAGTCACATCTATCTCATGGGTTCTGGGTAGAAGCATGTTCCACTGCTATATTTATAATTAAAGACTTCATGCACCTGTCCTTTTGCATATAAGCCTGTTTGAGTTGCTATTTGGTTATGCCCCTGTTTATTCCACCTTTCGTTCATTTGGTTGTTCTTGTTATTCTCTGTTTTGCCCCTATAACTCTCATAAACTCATGTTTCGTAGCTCAAAACGTATATTCATTGGGTATAACTCACAACATGCTAGATATAAATGCCTTGATCTTGTCTCCAAAACTACATATATTTTTTTATCATGTGGGGTTTGATGAATTCGTCTTCTCGGCATCCAAGGATCATTCCTCATCTACTCGCCTCTCCTCAGGTGATGTCCCTAACTCAGGTAACATTTCACCTGGCATTAATTTTCCTTTGGTCACATCATTCTCATCTTTTTTCTCAGGATTGATAATTGTTGATCCTGGGGCAGTGAGTTGTCCTCAATCAGCCACGAGTCCAGCGCCACTAGTGTCTAATACTCCTCTGCCACCATTAGCTAAAAATCACTTGGCCGACGTCACCCACATCCAAACTCCAAACGATCAACCCAAGCAATCACAGGCCTCACCTACCAACTCCTCATCCACAATTTCATGCCATGCAGATTGCGATTACATCTCAGGTTGGCCCCACCATCCTAAGGCACCCCCTATTTCCTTCCCGAATCTTGATGATTCGGCCATTAAGTCAACAATGGTGCCTTCTTTACCCCCTCTCACACGCATTACTCGATCATAAATAGGTTCTCTACGTCCTAAACAATTTCCTAATTATCATTTGTATACATCCATTTGTCATCCATTTTGGGCTCTTGTTAGTGTTCATGTTCCTCGTGAGCCTTTATCATAGCAACAAGCAGCCCTGTCTCCAGAGTGGATAACTGCTATGAGGAGGAATTCGATGCCTTATTGGACAATCATAACTGGGATTTGTGTCCCTGATCACCTGACCAACATGTTATTTGTTGCAAATGGGTCTACAAAATTAAACAAAAGTTAGATGGGTCTGTTGATCGGTATAAGACCCGGCTGGTGGCACGGGATTTGGAGCAATAATATGGGCTTGACTTTGCTTAAACTTTTAGCCATGTGGTAAAAATAACTACTCTTCGCTTATTTCTTGATCTCGCCGTACAATTTAATTGGTCAATTAGGCAGCTTGATGTGTCTAATGCTTTTCTTAATGGTGAGCTTGAAGAGGTTGTGTATATGGAGTAACCACCAGGGTTTGTATCGTCTTAGTTCTACCCACATCTACTCTCGGAAAAAAGGCTTTCTATGGCCTTAAGTAGGTTCCTCGTTCCTGGTATGTTCGGTTCTCTGGAGCACTTATCGATCTTGGTTTTACTTGTTCGATGAATGACTCATCTCTTTTTACGTTTCTTCCCGATAAGGTGCACCTCTTTGTATTGGTTTATGTTGATGATATTTTAGTCTCTGGTTCATCCATGTCTTCAACCACCAACCTTATTGATAGCCTTCTATTTGCTTTTCGGGTTCATGATTTGGGTGATCAGGATATTTCTTCGGACTTGAGGTTGTTAGGGATAACTTTGGCCTCCATCTTCGTCAATCCAAATATATTTTTGATCTTGCATCAATCAAATATGGAGTCTGCCAAGACCCTGCCCTTACCACATATCTTTGGCGGTGTACCTTGGTCTACTGATTCTTCTCCACTTGACCCATAAGATATAACGATGCTCTACAGGCAAATCATAGGTGCTCTACAATATTGTACATTGACTAGACCTGATATTGTCTTCTCCGTTAATCAATTATGCCAACATCTGCACAATCCATGCAAGGGTCATTGGGGAGCAGCTAAGCGTGTGTTAAGATATCTCAAAGGCACACATGATCTAGGTTTATGGTACACACCTTGTTCTCTGCATCTTCAGGACTTTTGTAATTCTGATTGGGCAGGTGATCACGTTGATAGACGATCTACCACTGGGTTCAGTATTTTTGCTTGGCTCGTGCCTTATATCTTGGTATGCAAAGAAAAAGAATGTTATCTCACGATCCAACATTGAGTCTAAATATCGTGCAATGGCTCTTACCACTGCAGAGTTATATTGGATTTGTATGCTCTTTCGTGACTTTCAGGTTTCTCTTGTTGATAGACCAATTCTATGGTGCAATAACATAGGTGCTATGGCCCTGGCATCTAATCTTGTTTTCCATACCCGAACCAAACACATTGAAATTGACTATCACTTTATTCGAGAGAAGGTTCTAAACAAAAACATTACTATTCATCATTTCAACACTCACGATCAACTGGTTGATATCTTTGCAAAAGGTTTGGGAACTACTCAGTTTCAATTGTGGCGGTCCAAACTCATGCTCATTCCTCCTCCAATTCATTTGCGAGGGAGTGATAATAGTATATCTATTGAAGAATCAGACTCCAATCTTCCTGGCCCCAAGTGATTTCAAAAGTCATGATTGTGTACAGTTTGGAAAAGATTAAGTCATGATCTTCCTGACCCACATGATTTCAATTATCCTGTAAGTCACAATTGTGTACAGTTAGGGAAAGATTTAGTCAATATCTTGTATCTACATTCTATATATATTGTACACATTACACTGCATAAAACATTGAAGATCATTGTTTTTCTTCTCTCAATTTCTTCTACTCGTTGTTCTTCTATCTTCTTCATTTTCTCCATCACTTGTCAACAATGGGCCCTTTTGTGGGTACGTAGGTGGTGCTAGAGATGGGCAAGTCTGGACCCGACCTGGTAAAAGGCACGGTGGGCCGCGGGTCTATCAGGTTGATGACCCGATGGGCCTAAGGGTCGTGCCAGGGTCGCAAAATCTGCGACCCTAAGGGTTTCCCAACCATAATTGGATTTTTTTCAGAATTTTTTTAAAAAATAATTGCAAAAAAAATCCAGGCACGGGTTTGGGTGGTTGGCCCGAACCCAACTGAAAGTCAGCGGCAAATATTCAATAAATTCAACTTTTAAAATTGATTAATTATTTAAAATAGAAAATAATGTTAAAAATACTTGAATTCTAATTAAAAAAAATTTAATAAAATGTTGTTTTTATTATTTTATATAATTTTTACTAAAGAAAAATCCTTTGTTTTACCTAATAAGGCTGAAAATGGGATCTGAGTAAAATAAGAAAGTGTAATGAAGTATTTATAGGTATTAAGGGTGATTTTTTTTGGGTAAATAATATAGGAGAAATAAATATTCAATCTTAATCATTCATCTTAAATTTAGATTAAATCTTAAATGTTCATCTTTTCAAACCTTAAACTCTAAAACTAAACTCTAAATCTAAATGATAAATCCGAAACCTAAAACTTATATAAATATATAAACTTAAGAACTTTATAAATTTTATATAAACTTATAAACTTTATATAAATTTAAAATCTTTATATAACTTATAATTTTATATAAACTTTTAAACTTTATATAACTTATAAACTTATAATTTTATATAAACTTATAAACTTGATATAAACTTAAAATCTTTATATAACTTATAAACTTTTAAATTTTATATAACTTATAATTTATAAACTTATCTAAGTTTTATAATATGTTTATAAGTTATATAAATTTTTAAGTTTATATCAATTTTATATAAAGTTTATGAGTTAAACCTTAAAATTTAAACCCTAAATTCTAAACTTTAAACCCTAAAACCAAAATTTTAAAATTATATAAATATATAAACTTAAAAACTTTGTATTAAATTTTAAACTTTATATAAATTATAAACTTATAAATTTTATATAAACTTAAAATCTTTATATAACTTATAAACTTATATAAATTTTTAAACTTTATATATATATTATAAACTTATAAACTTTATATAAACTTAAAATCTTTATATACTTATAATTTTATCTAAATTATAAAATTAAAAATATTAAAATCTTTATATAATTTATAAACTTTATTTAAACTTAAAAGCTTTATATAACTTATAAACTTTACATAAACTTATAAACTTTATATAAATTTATAAACTTAATATAAACTTAAAAACTTTATATAAACTTCTAAAACTTTTAATAAAAGCTTAAAAACTTTATATAAACAATGTATTTTTTTCTTGTATTTTTTTGTTTCTGCTCCTTTTTACTTTCTTATCTCTTATAAGAAAGTTGTACATATTATTTTATTAACGAAATTTGGTTTACCAAAAAAAACTTATAAAATTATACAAACTTTTAAAATATATAAACATTTAAATTTTCTAAAACTTTTAAACTTTATATAACTTATTAATACTTTATAAACATATATAAACTTATAAACTTTATTAAATAAATTTGTAACTTTTAAAATTTATATATGTTACTAATTTTTTTAATAACTTTATAAAATTTATACCTTAAAGTTTTAGAAAATTTATAAATTTATATATATTACACTAACAATTTTTATACAAAAATATTTAAATATTCATTTTTTTTGCATCCGGAAAAAAAATAAAATATAATAAAAAAGTTTAAAAAAATAAAAATTACGCGACCAGAGGTTCAACCTCGTCGAAATCATATTAGAACAGGTAAAAACCCGAGGGCGGCACAGAGGGCCAGGTCGATTAACCCGGGCTTGGTTAACCGACCCCAAAAGGGCTCAGGCATGTTTCCATGTTTTCTTGACCCGAACCTGGCGGGTCGTGGCCGGGCGACACAACCTACCCATCTCTAGATGGTGCTATTCAAAGCTAATTCACCATGCCCTGCTTCTAGAAAATTTAATTATCGCAATTGATGCAAATTTTAAGGAATATATAATCAGTGCACAAATAATAATAATAAAACAAGCTTAAAATATCCTAATCACTATAAATCGCAATATGGCGACGTCAATTATAGCTAAAAAAGATTGAACCTATAGGGAGACCAATTGGACTTTTAGTGTGTAGACCGTTAGCGCTAACAACATGCACAAAACAACAAGAAGAAAATTGAGATATATAGTGACCGAATAGGAAATAGAAATTTAAAAAAAATGTAGAATTAAATTTAGCTACGAAAAGAAAGAAAAAGCACACGGGTTTTGTTGAAATTTAATGAGACAAAATTACTACTAACACACAAGATCAAATTTAAGGTCTCTAGCCCGATTTTATGCTAATAGGAAAGAGTTAGTTTTTTACTATAATAAACTAAACATGTAATAAGAATTCGACCTTTGGTCCTCTCTAAGTCCACCTCTATTTATAGTTGTCTAAAAACACTAACTTGTACACTAAGAAACTAATTTAAACAATATTTATTAATTTAGGACTATAATTCTTCTCATCTTCGCAACCTACCTTCTCTTTTTAGCTCCTTTTGGTAGCCGGACTATAGTAATTCGGCTTCGCGGGTTATCTTATTTTGGTCTCTGTTTGGTAGGGTACTGTCGTGATTACCAATTAGACAACTTAGTTGTTTGGTAATTGAGTTGAAATTAGCAGATTGTTCTAAAATGGGATACAATGTGTGGTTTTACGTAAATGCCCCCGACCAGTTTATAAAAGCATTTCTTCCCAAACCTTACTTCATTTCTCTCTCCCCTCAGTCGAACTCTACCCTACTATCCTTCCCAAATCTGAAGGAGAACGCCGCACCATCGCCTAATTAGGCCACCGACCAGATTTGCCCTTCGCATGCCCACCGACGGAATATTTCGACACCCGAACGAAAAATTGCCGTGTGATGTTCACACGGAGCTTCCAAAGAGCAAACCTCTATCCGGAGCACTCCACGGCGAAAAGAAGGGGCCGCTAGACCCTATGGGGACGACACGGCGGTCGGATTTTGGTCGGACAAAATTTCGCAACTTTTCTTCTCACAGAAGAAACTTGTGTCGCGGGAATGAAGAAGATATACGTGAGTATCTTCTCGACCGAAACTAATGAGAATTCTTATCTCATTAGACATTTGGGCTTACAAGCCCAAATGCTCTTTTAATTGTCATTACAATTTAATTTATCTTCTATTGGGCTCACGGCCCAATAGAACTAATTGCTATGGGCTCGAATTCAATTCGGGCCCAATAATTTGAATTTAATCCCATTAAATTTAATTATAATTAAATTGCAATTTAATTGAATTCAAGTCCCACTGAACTCAATAATTCTCGTCCGTGAAATTCATCAATTATGTCTCACATAATTAATTATTTTAATTCTTCAGTTCGCCAGATAGAGCGACCGGATATGATCCATATCTAAATTGGTACCTATCATAAGCGGCATCTAGCAATGCATTATGATCCGTTTTAATATAGATACAACGTGATCCTATAATCTCATTTAGTATTTATTCTTTCGTCAC